>JAUZST010040388.1:0-25000 GCA_034779995.1 Parotocinclus haroldoi
TAATATGTATATGATTTTTATCTATAATATATATATATATATATATATATATATATATATATAAATTTTAGGATCATCTGAAAAGAAACCAAAAACCACATTGTATGTCTTTAATAATTCGCATTTTATTGCATAAAGTAAGTATTTCATACAACAGAAAGATAGGACTTCATCATTTTGGCCCACTCCTCCATACAGATCTTCTTCAGATCTTACAGGTTTCTGGGCCTTCGCTGCACAACAATAAGTTTCAGCTCCCTCCATGGATTTTCTATTGGGTTCAGGTCTGGAGACTTTTCTAGGCCACTCCTGGACCTTGAAATGCATCATACGGATCCACACCTTAGTTACAATGGCTGTGTGTTTTGAGTCATTGCCATGCTGGAAAACCCAACCATCGCCCATCTGGTTGGTAGGAGATCAAATACTGTTTTATGCAAGAAAATGCAAATCCATTACTTGAAAATCATGTAATTTTCTTGTTTTTTTAGATTGTCTCTCAAAGTTGAGGTGTACCTACGGTAAAAATTACAGAGTTCTGCATTCTTTTATATACATACATTTCTATTATATATTTGTTTAGATCTGAATCTTTGTTTATATGTTGGGGGGGGGGGTGTTCATTTTTAGAAGTTTAAGACTTTGGCCTCCACTTTACATTAACCCTGTGCTGCTGGATTTCTGTTACGTGGTAAAATGTGTCATTTGGGAAGCAGCTGAGCTTTTTCCCTTTCTGTTTTATGATTCTACATTTACATGTACGGCTATATACTGTAGCTACTAGTATGCATTCACTGATTATCCTGAGTAC
Source organism: Parotocinclus haroldoi (assembly GCA_034779995.1). Taxonomy (NCBI): domain Eukaryota; kingdom Metazoa; phylum Chordata; class Actinopteri; order Siluriformes; family Loricariidae; genus Parotocinclus; species Parotocinclus haroldoi. Next base: position 812 of record JAUZST010040388.1, read on the forward strand.
GGACCTAAACCAGGGTGATTTTTATTGGATTTCTTGAAATTCTTGCCCCTGCTTTGGATATCAGTGCATGTTTATGCGAGCGCTCGCAAATCCAGTAATGATCGACTTATGTGTGCATGTAAGCACACTCTTTGTCAGTGGTCTGAGAACTGGGTTCAAATCCATATCCAGCTGCAGACGATTTCTCTATAAGCAGGGTATAGGTGTGCCAAGTGAACAAGGAGCAATTCATGAGAAAATGAAAGTGCAGGAACCAAGCTTATTGCTTGTAAATATAGTCTACATATAGCTTTGAGAAAGGATCAAAGGTTTACTTTTATGGTTGCACATGGGTACGATGTATCTGTAATGGGAAGAGCGATTGTTGCGTAGCCAACACCTTATTTATCACAAAGTGCTTTGGGGAAGGTTTCTGTGCTCTATGAGGTAAATAATCAAAACGGGCTGTGATTCTGTTTTATTGTGGTCAGCATGCTTTTGTACCCCCTGCTGGTGGGTTTCCAGCAAGCGCTGTGCGATTAGAGATCTTACTCATCTCAGTCATTAACAGGATTTTATAGGCAATGTATATTTAATACAGTACATTTGTAAAGTTTGAAAACAATTCCTAAGGGTTTTTTTTTTGTACAACCCTGTATGCAACGTGCTGCATTTTTATGAGTGTGTACTGAAACAAAAGCTCTTTTTGTTTCTGAAATAAAAAAGTCTATATGAGATTATTTACACCTGATTTTGCAAAGCAAATGCATACTTGCAAGTGGATTTTCTCTCATTGAGGATAATCTCGATGAAAGCAGAGACAAACAGAAAGCATTGCAGCTCCGTGTCATCGGAATGTGTCGGACATGGGTAAGAATTTAATTACAGCTACTGTGCATGAATGACAAGGGTTATTAGATTGTGGAGCAGTGTTTGCAGGGATGTCATACTCATCGTGTGTGTTGGGAAGAATCGACATCCCTGTGATTAGGGAAGGGCGAGAGAGATATTAATAATGGCGAGAGAAATAAAAAGGAATCCACAAGAAGCTGTGATTGTATTAAGACTTTAAAAAAACGTACATGCTAATGCAGCCCAGTAAACACTTTTATGAGTCTCATAACAGTTTTATGACTCATAGCTATGAGGAAAACCCAGAGTCTGCAATTTGTAGAGCTTTATAACCTGTGCCTATTTATTGTCTAACCTTGTACGGTGCAAACGGTCTCCAAAGTATAAGCAATTGCGTATCAGTGTGCGTTGGTGTGCGATAAGTATATGGTTTGTGTATGAGCTCAACATTCTGAATTAATGGCATACAGACGGTACACCCTCTCGTGATTCTGTACAAGCGTTTCAGGCCAAAAGGTAGTGCAAAGTGTCGTACAGTCACGCAAGGTAAGGATTACACCAACGTCCTGTCCGTTTAAGATGCTGTCAGTGGTTGCAAAGTTCAACTAGCATTTATTGGAACCTGTTTTGACATTTCAGCTGCCAGTCCAAACTGTCTCATGTTTTTAATAGACCATAAATGCCAAACAGTGGCGGTAGAAGGGGTTGTGAACACGCTCGTAGATGCATTCGTAGATACTTTTCTACCTCCGACAAGTCAGTTAATCAGTTTTCCTCCCCTGTAAAACAAAGATTAATAAAGGCCGCTTTGATGGAGAACTGGGATGTGTACAAAGGCGGAAACCTGAGGGGTGTGCCATACACACTGTGAAAATCTACGTCAATATATAGTGTGCCACCTATAGGCCATTCTTAGTATTACTTGTTGAGCATGAGAAAATCTGTAGCATGTAGCCATACATGCGTCTGCCTAAGGAGTTGCATCAGAGAAATTTTACAGGTTATTGTCGACGTTAAAAGTGTCTCCATCAGGCTCCTTTGAGAAGAACTGGACAACTGTGAACTGGGTAACATCAGTGAGCAACTTCTGAGAGCAATTGCTGTTGTAGTAGAAAAAGGTTACAAATTCAGGTCCATGTTTACGAATGAAACATTTTGCTATCCACAAACTTTTGGCTATAAGGTTTGTGTCTGTATTCAGAGCTAGATAGGGTAATCTACAAATGGGGTTGAGTCTGTAAACAATTGTGGGAATCACTGCCCCATAAGACATCCAGTTTTTGGGGCACCACCAACTGTTTAAAGGGGAGATACTCAAAGGATCGAAAAAAGAGTAATCCTCTAAATATATTAATTATAAAGCATCACTTGGCATGCCATTTATCTTCAGCTAATTTTAACACAACCTGTGTACACATTTAATCACACCCCATACAGTGTAAACACAAAGTGAGGGATAAAAGATAATGTGGAGCGCGGAGATAGTGAGACTAGACACCAGTTGTGTTTATGTTGGCTATATTTATTGTATAAAGGAAGCATCAAAGGAGGTTGTCTTGCACCCGTTGCCTTGCGGGCGTAGTTGGTCTGAACAATATTTCGGTAGGTTATATGTTTCAAAGTAACATCCATGTGAAAGTCAGGACCCAAGGTTTCCAGCAATCACAGAATTATTCACTTCACCTGGCACTGGTTTTAATGTTACAGCTGATCTGCGTATATTTATGCAGTCACTGTTTGTGCGTGCGTGCGTGTCAGCTTAATCAGCGCAACAATGGGTCTCTGCTCAAAAACAGGATCCCTGTGTTTCCTGAGTTAAAGGCTCGAACAAATGCGAAGGCCATTGTTAGCATTCTGATTATCTCTCGGTCTCACTCTCAATGGTGTTTATAGTTTTATTATGTCTGGGACGCAGTCACCAGATTACTGTACGCTGTGGCTCTTTGTCTCACACACAGGCCTGTGTGACTGTAAACACATGCCCTCAATCATAACGGGTGGTGCTACCTGCTAACATGTACACACAGATCAGAATTTGGCATCGGTGCCGCTTTGGGTTTACGAGGGATTTGGGTTTTGTCTCAGCTTCATAGTTCATGTAAAGACACGTCACTGTGTAGTCCATAAAGGGAGAGTTTGGGGACTAATATAGCACAGGGTTTGTTTACAGTCTTTTTGTTGTTTTGTAATATTACACTGCTCACAAAAATTGGGGGAAATTCCATTATTTATATATACACATACATATAGGTTTTGTGAGTATAGTTTTTTTTAGTAGTTTTACAATTTTTGCCCATTTTTCCGGTTGTATTTTGATAAAGAGATGGTAAATATAATTTAATGGTGACCTAAGACTTTGCACAGTACTGTATCATTTCACGTTTTTCTTTAATGAAGAAAAGTTTTAAGAAATCACTTTTATTCCAAAAAACACAAACTAATACAAGCCCACAAGCAAAACCTTACACTGTCAGAGGCTACATGGTGCTGCTACCACCACTAGGGGCAGCAGGTGCCCATTCTGCTCTGATGGATTCATCTATTGAAGCCAGCTCTGCACCGCCTTCTCTAATCAAGTATGGCAGCAGAGAGCTATAGTGCAAGCTGCCTCATCATGCTTGTGAAAACTACATTTCCCAGAATGCTCAGTGGGCTGATCAGTGCCAACCTCTTACACCTGCAGGGCAGTTTATAAAAGAATGAACAACGCCATCGTTCGTTGCTGCACCTTTTGTAGAAGGGCAGTCCTAGGTGATGGCTGTCTGTGAGTGGTTTGAAAGAAATCAAGAAATTAATGTTAATAGTTAAGAGTAAAGACAGAAAGCAGTGGATTTTAGGGAGTACCAAGGAGAACATTGAGAAGGAAAGCAGATAAAATGGAGTCTAAATGAGTAAGGGAGATTAAAACAAAGTTTACCAGATTAGACTAGAAGGAAGCAGATCAGAAGTAAAGTCATTCTGTCCTTCAAGATGTTTACAGTGGGTAAGGGTTGAAACGGGGACTCTATAAGGAGAGAATTGTGCTCAAGTAAACCTGAAAAGTTGAAAAATGATTTAGAGAATGCAAGTAATTGAGTTGATAGCTGAAGTGAACAAGTTAAGGGAAGGGAAATCAAAGTTGTATCTGAATAAAGTAAGCAAGATATTTGAGTTTGGAACACAGGAAAACTTAACTTCCCACAAAACGTTTGAGCAGTTTGAACCTCTTTTTGTGAGCAGTACATCTTACCCTGATCTGTGGCTGCCATTTTAGGTAAAATATTGTTCCTAGATTCCATTTTGAGTTCCTCGTTGTTGGCATCTGCCATTCTCAAAATTAGATTGTTAGTTTTCATGCCATTTATATGTCACTGCTTCTTGTAGACATGAATGTTCTGGTTGTTGCTATGGCCATTTTGTACCGCCTGCCTTATCAACCTTAATCCTTGGGATCAAACTCCACTCTGGATACACAGTGAAATGCTGCACAAGCACAGTACATGTCCTTCCACAGTAGCTGTAAGATTATACCAATATATTTATTTGAAGGAAAGTCACTCCACTTTGAGACCTCCCAATAAGCTGGTTTTACTCCCAGTATCCTCCCCAGCACTGTTTTACCCTTTAACTCATGTAAATGTGTGTGTGTGTGTGTATATATAGCACCTATAACAGAGCATTGTCTCAAAGCAGCTTTACTAAAATATGAGTGAGCTTGGGCCATAGCGACAATGATCAGCTCCATATATTTTATATGGAAGAAACCTTGGGAAGACCAACCTTCTTGGGCAGCGGAGATGTTAACCAGAATTCTGTTATCATCTATATTAAGGAACATTGTGACTAAAAGTAGCACGCACAACAAGGAGACCCTGAAGTCATACTAATGGAGTTCTGATTGATTAGCCTTCCCCAAGCTGTTCCACACCCAATAAGACTTTATTTTTACGTTCTGATGACACATGGAGCTTTTTACCCCTCTTGATTTCCCCTCACCCTTCTAAAGGTAATTGTCCAAAAAGAAAGTCTGTTATCTCATCTGTTTGAATTCTGTGCACTGCTCCTTTTCACTTCAGCCATAAAAGATGGTGGAATTTGACTGACAGGGTGTGTGTGTGTGTGTGTGTGTGTGTGTGTGTGTGTGTGTGTGTGTGTGTGTGTGTGTGTGTGTGTGTGTGTGTGTGTTCTGAGGTCTGAGGCACCTGTGAGCTCTCCAGCTGTTGTTTTGGAGTAAGAGTGGTACACTGAATCGAGGAGGAATTTGCTGCTCCCTCATTTCTCCTCTTGCTCTTTCATCCTTAATTTTACCCCTCTTCACATCCTTTCCTTTCTTTCCCTGCCACATTTATTTCTGGAACTTCCTTGTAGTCACTTTTGCTCATCTGCTGCATTTACTTCAGCTGCCGGGATTCATCAGTCATACACGCCATCAGAGTCACGCAGGGCCAAAGGTGGTAAAGAGGCACATCTGAAACCCGGTTAGCCAATTTTTTTTGGTACTATCGGGCTTAGAAACTTTCCTGAGAGGTGAATATGAAGGTTATATCAAGGTGTAAGCTTTTTCTGTTCATATGAGAGATGTTATAAATATGTAAAAAAAATATGAGTCAATGATATACCAGTCAAAATCCTTACCTTTTGTCATATTTTTTTTAATTGTGATTAATTATTAATACCTGGTTTCAAAAAGTGATCCATTGTAAAACTTGTTCAGTTACAACCAATCATATTCCAGATCGTGCACTCTGCGATAGTTGATATTCTTTTCCAGAACGATTTGCAGCTGATTCAGTTTTATACACTGCTTACAAAAATATTGGGATATTTTATTTACGGGATATTTCATTTTGAAGTTAAGCGTCTTGGACACATGAACCAAACTTGTCCACAGTCCTTTAACTTATCCACTAACCCTCTACAGTCCCACCTGACAGCAATTGATTACTTCAGATTTAAACCAGTTGGTTTAAATGTCCACTGAGTATCACACTGGTGTGTGGCGCCACCGACAGCTTGCCTAACTGGGCTGTTCCTCCAAACTGATTGACCTGGTCAGCTGGATATTAGTCAGGAAAGCTACCAAAACGTGGCAAGGACTTTTTTAGAAGCTTAGAGGTTTCTAACACTGAGATTGATTGGTCTGTGAGTGTGAACACAATCTCACAAGATTTACACAAAACTGGCCTGTATGGTAGGGTGGCAAGAAAGAAGCCTCTTCTGTAAAAATGCCACAATAAATCTCATTTGCTTTTCTGATGCCAGGTGGGAAAATGTATAATTAAATGGCAAATCATGGTACATCCCCCAAAATACACTATGCCCTCTGTGAATTTTGGTGCTGGCAATATTGCAATATTTCTGCAGCAGGGACTGAGCATGAATCAGGATTTGGAAATGTATCCTGCAATGTGCAGACCATAAATACGCCATCAAAAACAGTGCAGTGGCTTAACGATAGAAAGGTCAACTTGAGTCAGAACCCTGACCTAAATCCAATAGAAAATCTGTGGATCGAAGAGAGCAATCCACTGAAATCCGCTGCTCATCATGAAATTTTGACCTTGAGCAGTGCAGAATGAGCAAATATCCCCCCCCAGTCTAGGTGTACAAAGATGATAGACCCATTCAAAGAGACTGATTGATGTAATTGAGGGAACACGATGACTTTTTCAACCTTGTTGTTCATTACTTATTAATTTTCAGAACCTGAAACCTGCCTTATGTTTTGGTAAATGTGCACATAAAGCTAGGAAATAATTTTTTGGGGTGTTTTTTTTTCAGACTGTAAGATAAAGCGTGACTATTTCAAAGAGGTATGATGATTTCCTATAATGTTCAAGTTTGACACCCTCACACATGCACAAACACATATGCCCATCTGGCACTTGCTAACTCTAAAGGAAAACTGAGAGGCCTGTCTGTTGCTAAGGGAACAGGTGAGATCAGAGGTCATCTTATAAAGCAGTGGTGGTCTGACTCGCCTCTCCAACTGTCTCTCATCCGTGATCCTTCACCCTCAAAGCATCGAAACCCAACCACCCGTGTGGTCAGGGTTTTATTTGTGCAGCTGCTACAGGGGGTAAATATTAGGGGCTGTATTGTACGTTTTATTTTTACTTTCTACTGAACCATCTGTTTCTAATATGCATACCTGTAACCACTTTGTAATGTCCGAGCGGCTTACTCCGATCCATTGATCCTTGAGCTCATGAAAAATTCAAAGTGAATTATCAGTGCCTGTTAATAATGCATATCGTAGTAAGTGTTTTGCTGATGTGCTGAAAGAAACGGCTGATGATGTCGTATAGCTCTTCTTAGCTGAAAGCAGCTCCGCTGGGAGGAGGCTAAGCCTTCGGATTTATCCCCGATGCTTCTGTTTACGTTACTGACCGCACAGTGTTACATCTGAATCTGCCTGTTTTTATGTGAGAAAGAAAGGAGAAAGCAGATATTTATATTCGCTATATAGACAAAGGTTTGTGGACACCACTTCTAATTATTCAGCACTGCTATTTAAGAGGTTTCTGATCATTTATAGGTTTTTGCTTTCAACGAGTCAGTTCGTCAGTTTTCTGCCCCCCTGTCCTTAAGGTCCATAGAGAATTGGTTTGTCAGTTTTTGATAACGAACTGTGCTGGTGGGCACAGAAACTTGACCTCAACTACATCGGACACCCTGAAAATGCACTGGAATGGTAAAAGAAATCCAGGGATCCAGGGCTTATTTTGTAACATCACAAGCTGATCTCACAGTCATGTTGCATAATCCAGTGGAAAGCCCATTTAGAAGAACAAAGGCTGTTCTGCCAGGAAGGGACGAGAGGGCAAAGTCAATACTACTACCCATGTGTTAGGATGTAATTTATTGTGTGTCTACAAACTTTATTCTGCATAGATGGTGGACCAATCCTCTACAACATGAAGAGGCTGGAAAGGCAGGTCACTTTATAATAACAACTACCTGATAATTACATCCAACATATTTAATACTGTACAAAATACTTATGCCATTGTTTAGCAATGGTATAAAAACCATACTGCATGTATTATTTCTCTGTCTCTTTATTAGAAGGCAACCAGAAAATGGAAACCTGCATGCACATTAAACACTGAAAAGAAATCTCTAAAAACATCATTTATTGGCTACAGTGGCAAGTGTGACCTCCCCATATACTTCAGCAATAGTAGCATCTAGCAACTTCATCTGGATGCCATGGGGACCCTTATTTAGCCTAAAAAAGCTTGATCAGGAATGCTCTTTTTGGAAGGGTAGCAGCCAAGAAACCACATATGGGTAATGGAACTGGGAGAAAAGGCTGAGATAAGCTAAAGCTTACAAATACTTGTCCACTGAAGATCAGTGAAAATGAGTATTAATGAGTGACATATCCAAGTTTGGATCCAATCTCCGATCCAACAAAATGCTATAAAACCTATAGATGGCCTAAGGCTTTTGCACAGTACTGCCGGTTTCTGACTGAATAATTCTAATTCTAAGCATAAATTGTCAGCTCGGCAACACCCCATCCTTCAGTTCGAAGACACCATTATATTAATGCACAGGTTGTGTTGTTTGGCCTCTAGTCATTGATCACTGTCAGGGCTTGACCACAGGATCCTGCTGGTTCGATATGAGCTTGCTAATTGCTGCAGGCTTTACTATGTGGTCAGTAAGTATATATTGTATTTAAAAGCCCAGCGGCAGTGCTGCACATGACACACTCCTAGCAGCACAAGACAACACCATTTCACAACCATGTCAGTGTTAACATCTGGTCAGTGGTAAGGTCTGTTGTGGCTCTGCGATTAGTGTGCTCAGCTACTAATCGAAAGGTTAAGGGGTCAAATCTAGGCTCTACTGAGATGCCATTTTTGGATTCTTAGCCCACTCTACTTGAGGAGAGTTGATTCATGGTTGACCCTGCCTAGGAATTGAATCGTATTGTACAACAGTGTCTATTTATTATTGTAAGGTTGCTTTTGATGGTCATATGGAGAATCGATTATTTTCGGGATCAACTCACAACGCTGATATTTAGTACTGGATATTCTGATGTAACTCTTTAGTGTTATTAGATTCCATTTGTGTGTGTTGTGAGTTTCAAGGGCATATATAACTATGAGGACCAGATGTCCCCACAAGTATAGAACGATTTGACATTTTTTACTTTTTACACTTTGCTTGTCCACAACGGAACAAATTTTTTTTTTCTGTGTGTTTGTTATTTAAGAAACAAAAACTTCTGTGAAAATAGACAGCTAGGTAGGTATAGGTGGTTTAGAATTACAAAGCTACAGTAATGAACACACTGGACAAGCAAACATACCTAGAGGTTTCATATTTCTGCCATAATTCTGACAAGAGTTGCCTGTCAACTGGGATTTTTGGCACTCCTGGTAGACCCATATGACTGTAAGCTTTGAAACACCTGCAAATGCACTTACTTCCTCCTCACTTTGGCACGCCCAAATACTATCAGCCCTTTTTGTCAATCATTAACATCTGTTTTGCGACCCATTTCCCACACATCGAACGAGACATTGACTGCCCTGTAGCACCTCTACTCAATCTATGAATCCTTTCAATAGCCCACAGGTACTGTATTTATAGCCCAAACATTCTCACGCAACACCATCTACAGGAGCCTGAAGTTACTACCAACCAAAACACCCAAGGTGTGACTCATTTTCATCCAGGTGGTATATTTTGTCAATAAAAAGACCCCACAAAGGTAGAAAGGAATCTGCGTGTGTAGATGGTAAGGTAGAAAAATCATAACTAAAAACGATATCTGTTCACATCAATATGTGTTCATACATCAGTTTAATTTTATTGCAGATGTAATCATTTATACCAGTTAATATTTGTTCTGATTTCCATTTCCATTATATAAGGCTCACAAAAATGAGACACACAAAAAAAACCCCACAAAAATTCGAATTATCTCCTGATTTTGTGTGCCGTGTAGTTACTTATCATAGATTGGTCGTACAGTTTATAGGTCCTTGTTTGCTGCTAAAGTGTTGAGGTAAGCAATAAGCTTTTGACATTCAGTAATGCTGAGTTTGTCATCACGGTCATCATCGGCGTACTGCATGAACTCCTTCACCTTCTCGGTGCCAATGGCCTAGAGAATGATAACAAGACAAAGTTGGTATCTTTTAGCTGTACAATGTGACACAAAGAGCTGATCAACAGGATCCACAAGCCAAGCCAAAACTTCATGGTTCACTAAACCTAAATTTAAACACTCACTGGAATTTTGTTGCTGTACATCATAATAGACATGTCAAAGACTCTGGCGATGCTCAGAAAGCCATCCTCACTGAAGCTCCTGCAGATGCTTTCACTGCTGTCCAGCATTTGACTGGGGGGTGCTAGAAACAGGACCACATCATCACCAGTGTAACCATATTAAATAAATAAAAGTCCTAGATATAGAAGTATGATTAATACTAGATTTAAAATGATAAAGCAACGTAAAGAAAAATTCCCTTGTTTTCTATACTAAGAATCTTTTAGATTGTTCTTCACAACTCTGTCTAGCAGTCCAGCGACTCAAAATGGCCTTTTTATTGTTGGCCTGTGTGGCCTACACAGCTACACAGATTCGTTCCTTTATAAGCACAACACATTTCTGCTAACATGATTGTGACAGGCTTTTTTAATAAGCAAATAGCCTTATAAACTTACAAACTAAATATACTGTGCCACTGGAATACGGGACTGTTTATAATGGGCCTCTGTAAGTAGAACTGTTACTAGCTGTAAAAATGTTATTGGCTATAAAAAAATAGAACTACAACTACAGAACTACAACTACACTAAGAAATACAACCACATTATTAATTTACACAAACAAATAAGTACATTAATTAGATTTGCGACAGAAGACAAAAATTGGCTTTTCTTTGACCCCAAGTGATTTGCGAACCACAACGTTGGGGAACTTTCTAGAGCGGTGGTTCTCACATGTCAGAACTGGTGGTACTTGAAGGGACAGGAGATGGTATGGCATATGACCTTGGAAAAAAGTTCTTAGTAATTATTTCATAATGAAGGAATTATGTTATTATTGAAAATCTAACAAGAGTTAACTGCTTCCTCAATTTGATAACTTTATGAGGTGAAATTATCAGCCATCCTTTTGCATTTGTCATGTAAGCATTAAACATGGGGATTTGAAGGATTGAACCTCTAGACGAAATATCTACTAGGTAAAAGTGTGTGCGTTTCTGTGATGAGACTCATAGGTCGTAATTGGTCTAAATAGTTTGAGACACACTGTTCTGGGGCATTTAAAATAATTTTAAAAATACAAAAAATGGTGCTAAAAATGTCCGGCGCTTTTAAATGTCATCATTTTTGACAGGAGTAAGATCAATGAATGAAAGTCATGAACATTTCTGAACAGTCCATCTCAGGACTGTGGCACTTGAACATACCGTTCTGTGAGGCGACCAGCGCGAAGAGGCAACTCAGAGCCAATGCTGCCACCCAGAGACTGAAACGATGCATTTCTGCAGAGTATCAACTAGCTCTTTCTGAAAAAGACACATTTACAAGATGAGTATGTAAAATGTTATACTAACTGATGATAATGTGCTAGAGTAGAGTAGAACCTTGCTAAGAATACTTTCTAAACGGGTTTGCGTGCACGCGCATGTGTTCGGTTTATGTTTCAATATCATTGTGAGGACCAAACGTCTCCAATAAATATATAAAATTCGGACTTTTTGCTGCTCCCTACAATGTTTTTAAACCAAAAAATCTTTCAGAGTGACAAAAAGGCAAAATAATTGATTAGGTTACCGAGGACAAATTTAGGATAACGTGAAGGTAAATAATGAATTAGCTACAGCAATATTACGTAAATGGAATGTCCTTAGAATGATACGTCCTCAACATGATAGAAAGAGAAACAGGATAAAGAGGCTGGACTAAATTTCTAAACCATGTCTGAACATATAGCATCATTACTGATGGAAGAGGAATGTAGACCAGTGAGTTCCTCTGTACCACCTCCAGTCGATCCAGCTGGTATCGTTGGTTTAATGTGAACTAAATAAACTAGGTAGATAGATAACTAGAACTAGATAAACCCTCATGCCTCCTTTCCTGACACACACAGACCCAGACGACATTGTTTGCGGAGCACCCAGATTGACTGATTTGATTCCTATACCAAATTCAATTTGGTCAGTTATTGTAATGTTCACATTTTTATGTGCCCTGTGCAAATTATATTAGTATTAGTACTATTATTATGAACACAGTGGTCTCCACAAAACCTTTAAAAACCAGTTTATCAATAAAAAGACCAATTGATAGGGCATAGAAACATGGCAAGTCATATATGTATATATATGTACAGTCATATCATATCATATCATATCATATCATATCATATCATATCATATCATAACTAAAACATTTCAAATGCATTAAAGTAAATAAAAAGAGGAACGAAATGTGTAGGCTAATACTTAGATATAGAAACACAGGTGAAGCAGCTATTTCTTACCTGAAGCAGGTAACCAATGATAAAGCCTCTTCCTAGACAAACCAGAGGAGTAACTGAAAAAGAAAGGTAATACTACCTTTTATGCCTTGAACAATAAGGGGAGGGACAAGGAAATAATCTATGTGAATGCAAAAGTGTTTTTGAAGTCTTGAAAACAAAAACATGCAGCTGACCTGTGATCTTTGTTGTTATTTATTTTCAAAACTCAATCATGCAGGGTTTTTTTTTCTTTTTTTATTAAGGTGGAGATATTTAAGATGGTACAGATTTTGCCAGTTTATTTATTATTTTCTCATTATAAATAGTAATAGTATTTATTTATTTATTTACTTTTTATTAAACTGAAATGCGAGATCCTGTAGATCTCCCAAACATTGTATTGTTATTATCATTATGAATAATAATAATAATAGTCATCATCATCATCATCATCATCATCATCATCATCATAATGTTATATTGAACCTTTAAAATAATTTACTATCAGGCTTTTCTTTTATACACATATATTAATTATTGTAAAAAAAAAAGACATTTTTATACTCTCACATTTAAATTAATGTCATATTTTATTATATGATAGTTAAGAAGGCTGAAAGCTGAAAACACAACCTTATCATTGTGCTTGGAATGCAGCTCTACATGTTTTGTCCCAAGGTAACACAACCTAGACAGATTTACAGGAAATATTTTTTTTTTCTCAAATCCACAGTCAGTCCAAAGTCTAAGCAGCATTGCTTTAAAACCTGAATAATTTCTGCAATACTAAACTGACATACAGCAATATGCTTATATATGCAGTATATCACATTTACCAGTAACGACACGCAATGCAAAGAGATTTGTGCAAGGCACACTCTGACTACACAATCTGACATTAGAGGTAAATGCTGCATAGCTAATAGGGAAACACAATGGTATTTAACAAAGCATGACTGCCAGTAACTGCACCTTCGGTACATACCGTGATTTTTTTTCTCTGTTTTTGTTTCCTTTGTTTTCTTTCTTTTCGCAACTGCATTACAATACAATGCCTAATTGACTGTACTCCAGTTCTTAAAAGAAGTTGCACATAGTTGGTAGGCAATAAACAAATACCACAGAAGGTCTGCAACTTTTGCACATTTAAAAATCTAGAGTCTATTATTGTTTGTATTTCATTTTCATTTTTAAGCACCTGACTTGAATTCATTACAATTGTTAACCATATATTTTATATAAGTTTGTTCCCTGCTGGAGTTGTGCCCAAACTTTTGCACACTGCAGGCCATACTGTGGGTTTTGCATGAAGAGAAACACAACAATGCTGACACAATTCAATTTATTTAAACACACATATCAATGTCTAATACATCTGCATAGATTTGTCCCTGTTTGTGGTCCACACACTGTGAGCTTTCTGTCCCTTTTGACGCTTCTCCTTGCTTATAAGGTTGATGATTCCTTTTCTCTGCTCTGAGCTGCTGTTCTCTTACCCCTTTCCCTGGTTATTTGTTATTGAGTGTTGAGTCACTATTTATCTGACCTCATTTATTACCTCTAATTTGGTGTCCTGAAGACCTCTGGTGTCACGTTGTACCTGGCATCAAGATGTTAGGGACAGATCCGTTAAGCCCTCTAATTTGTGAGATGGGGTCTCTATGGATTGGACGTGTTCGTCCGGCCCATCCCATCCCAAGGATAATTTGGAGGAACTCTTTGTCTTGTTCCTCAAACCATTCCAGAGCTCTGTTTTGCAATGTTGCACATTATCCAGTTTAAAGATGCCACTCTTATTAGAGAATAATGTTGCTATGAAGGCATGTTCTTGGTTCTTGGTCTTCAAAAATGTGTAGGTCAAAATAAAATTCATATGAGTACCAGGACCCAAGGTTTCCCAGCAGAACAATGCCCAGAACATGTGGTTTTACTGTTATGGCTGAACTGTGTATACTGTGCTCTGGAGTTGTCTTCCTGTACACATATCACATAATATATTCACACAAAAGCATGACATATATTAGATCACTATATTAAGCTGTTAAATTACCTATATAATAGTACTGTTTCTGTGTAAATTCATTGGAGTTCCCATTAAACCAACAGAACCGCTTGCACAGCGCAGAGAATTGAAACCACAGCATTTTTTTTTGTGTAAGTAGTCATGAATATATCGCTGAAACTTAACAGATTCAAACTAGCCCAGTGGTGACAGACACTAGTATGGCAAATACACAGTTCTATAAAAAGCACGAGTCTGTATTATCTCAAATCAAGGTCTGTACAGATTATTAACATCATAAGACGTTTGAAAAATCACTTATAAATAATGACAAATCTTTAATTTCATCTTTCATCCCATGTTTCGTCCATGATTTATGCTCAAAGTCAAGGTTTACTGTTCATGCATCAAACTGGACTGAAGTATGTTGTTCTTATTGTATAGGTTTCTCAGGTGAACATTTTCTTCATGCTACAGTATTTAAGCATAATGCATGAGCAAACTTTAATATTAACTAAACAGCGTAAATAAAGCTGTACCAAAAGAAGACGTTTAAAGGTGCTTGCCGGTTAGATTGCTGAAGACCTATCCACCACTTCAGTTACTGATCTTGATAGCGTGTGATTGGATGGTGACTCTCCTTGATGGCATCTGCTCCATACTACGGTTGGCTATCAGGTCCTGCAGTTGCAGAGCCCCTCCTCCAATGAAGCAAAAGGCAGGGCATACTGGGGCGGAGCAGTCAACTGTTCCCTCCCACAGCACTCGCAACGAGTGAGCGTCGTAGTAGGTGACATGTCCTTTCTCGTAATCCAGACAGACCCCGAGGCGTGGAGGCAGAGGGGCGGTGAGGGGGCCATTAGAAACCACTGATTTAGGCATCAAAATTTTACCCATGCCCATGGTAAGGAAGCAGAAGGGAGGTGGACAGTCCTGGGCATCCTCAGTCCCACTGTCATGGCCACTGTCAGGATCATACCTACACATAAGGCAGTGCAGTTCAAAGGTTTTATATATAGAGAGAGAGAGACAGAGAGAGAGAGAGAGATTTTGCTATAAAAAGGTGGTCAATTTTAAAAAGTTTTAACATGTATTTTAACTGGCAGAATTATTAGTATTGTTATTTTGCCATACTTTTAGGTTTTGTTTACATATTTATTAGTTAATTTTTTATGAATATTGATTTGCATACATTGCATATGGACACTTAGGTGTCACAGAGACATTTGGATTCTACTTAGTTCTGCTATTCTGGTTTGAAATACAGAAAGGTTTCAAGTGTTTAAAAGATCATATTGCAATGCCTGTTATTGTAATTATTGTTTCTTTATGTTGACTAATTTCCTCTTATTATTATTATTTTAATTATTATTATTATTATTATACTAATACGTATTAGTATTATTATACTAAAACTTTATTTTATTAGTATTATTATTACTAGGCAAAATGGTAGGCGTTTCATGGCACTGCATTTTTTACAGAAGCTTGCAGGTAGGCAATGTAATGTGAGAACCTAAACCTGCTTTGCCTTGCATGGATCCTCAATCCTTGGCGCAATTATTGATAATATCTTAATATCTTAATGATAATATCCTAATTGTTGTTTTAACAACGTGCAAAGCTGATGTGATCAATTTTGTCACTCACTTGCAAATAACTGTCAAAACATGCTTTAAGAGTTCACATATTTATTGTGTCATGTAGCCAGGTAGGATAGATACATGCCCAAATCAATCTAGCACTCTACCTAAAAGTACAGGACTGAAGTAAAAATTGGAGATGCGTTTGAAGGTTGCAAAGTAACTATAGCTATGTAATTTTCTTTTCACACCCCTATAAATTCTAAGATAGTATTGATGTACAATAGAATTGGTGCACTGTCCATTACTTTCTACCCAAACCCTGTCAGTCTTACCGGGGACTGGCCATGTCCTGTGGTAAGTGAAACCATTCCTGCAGCTTCGCCTCCAGACCAACACCAACCTGCTCACACACACGTCAAAGTCAGCCAACGTTGCATCACTCTTCCCAAGATAAAGTCTGAGCCATCCAATCTGTTGCCTGCTCACCTTGACCAGGTAGGATCCGGGCTCTATGGAGCATGCCCAGTAGTGACGGCCCTGTGTGATGGACACATCCGCCACCAGGAGGTCTGAGGTCAGATGACAGGACGTCAGGGCTCGATCAGCTGCCTGCAATAGGGTTAGACCAGGTACACTCCGGGCATACGTCTGCCCCTTACCCAGTGCGACACGCTCAGCATGGAGCCCCCAGCGAGAGTCCAGACAGAATGACAGCACTGAGAGAAAGAGGCAGGGGGCAGAAGGAAAGGCAAACACAAGGAAATAGGATACATAGGAAATAAAACGGGATATGCGAGTAGGAGGGGAGCGTAAATAAATAGAAAACACAGAGAAGGGAGGGTTAAGGAAAGTAGGAACAGGGTGTCAGGCAACTGATATATTCCAGGTCAAACAGGAATACAAGTCAGATTGGAAGCAGAAAAAGGATGAGAGGAAACCAAACGTGAGGGCGGGTTATTAATAAAGAAATTTCTGCAATGGGTGAAGTGTGATAACACATGACTGAGTGAGAAAATCAGAGTGGGATGTAGGATTTACATGCAAGGGAAATGCTGGAAGGATGGATGAGCAGGACTGGGGGAAAAGTGCAGAAATTATTCAAAGTAAACTGAATTTAGGATGAAAATGTCCTGTGCATTTACAGAAAGAAATCATCAAGTGTTAAGAGGTGTTTATAGGTTCAGAATTATTGGATTCACATCAACAATTGGAGATGTTTGTCAACTTGCTTTAGCTACATTAGGTTCAAGAAGTTGCCAATAACAGTGATATTCACTGCAGTGTATTTCCTTAATTATAGGAATGTGTGACTTTCACATCCCCATATCAGAAAACATAGGCTATATGCCTTCTTTTATGGACAGTAAAGTTTTAAGTGACATTTGTGAATGTACTTCTGTATTGTAGTGCTTGACAAAGGTTGGCCCTGGAGCTTTATGGACTGAAATTCCTCCAGATTCCTTGAATCGTTTAAGATACTTTGCACTGTAGAGAAAGAAATTAGTAAATCTCCTCAAATCTTTCTTTAAAAACAATTCAATCATTTCCCCATGTAGCTGTTGACAAAATGGAGATCCTCTGCCCATCTTTACGTCTAAGACACAGCCTTTTGTAAATGCTGATTTCGCAACGAAATCATAATTACAATCACTTGCTGACGTTACCTTTTTGGTTTTTTTTTACCTACTTACTAGCCTTAATCTGTTTGAACTTTTGAAAATGTGCCTGAAATGCAGGAATAGATCTTTATTAACAAATTAAATGAAGATGACCAGACAAAACATGAAAAATCATGGAATTTATACTATCTGCAACTTAATACGAGTTAAAGTCAAATTAAGGACTACTGTGTTTTTGTTTTATTTGCCTTTTCCATACTGTGCCAACGTTTTCTGATTTGGGATTGTAGGCCTCCTTGAGAGCAAATACAGCGTTTCATTTGAAACACTAAGTTTACTGATCATTCAATTAGCATTTGCTATAGCCATGGAGTGTCTGCTACCTGGTGCAGGTGGCGTGTGTAGGTACACCTCTTCACTGTACTCCCCAAAACCAGCCTTGTTGCAGCCTCTAACCCTCAGCACATACACGCTGTCCATCTCCAGTCTGTCAATCACTGCGCAAGTCCCGCCCACCTCATCTAAGCGCTGCCATGAGCTGTTGAGTCCTCCTGACATATCCGATTTGACCCTGCCCCACATTGGCCCATCTCCGCCCACTTTCCTCTGAAACTCCACTGAGTAGTGCCAGGCAGGGGCAGAGTCCTGGGGGAGGCGCCAGCACAGGTAGAGCTGATCATAGGCCAGAGTCTTCTGAGTGTCAATTACAGGAGCCAATGGAGCTGCAGCACAGAACAAGAGATCACTTTTAATTACTTTAAATATAGAATCGGCAAAAATCTCTTTAAAGTCGTACTGAAACATTTCTAAGTCACCACTGTGAGTCATGTTTCAATCGCTTCTAAATAATACCGATTTTTTTTTAAGATGGTCAATCCAAATGATTCGTCACACAAATCAGTTTTGATTCACTTACAAATAATGCACTTGGTATAATTAATTCATTTGGAACAAAGATGCAGGATGGTGAATCCTGCCGAATCACTTCAGAATTATGTTTGAATCACTTCTAAGTAGCTCTTAATGGGAACTAATCGGAATTTGAATCTGTGCTGAATCATCACTTCTGAATAACGCCTTTGGAATAAAACCGAAACAGGACGAATTATACTGTATATAATGTATTAATTCTGAAACTTTACTTAGAAAAGAGTTTTTTTTAAGAAAGATTGTGTAAAAATGAGTCTTTTGCACTGAATATTTTTCATGTGAAAAATGAATGGGCAAACAATCTTGATTTGCTAGACATTTAGAATTACACAAGTGTTGGGTTGATCTGAGCTTGGCTGCTATAACAACCTTGAATGAAGTTCATGCCACTTAGTAGCTTCAGTTCTTTGGAGACATCCATATGGAAGCGGCAGAAGGAGGGATCAGCAGAGAGGGAGAAGTGCTGAAGGTTTTCTATGACCTTCACCAGCCTGTAGAAGAAACAAGCGACAGGGTCACAGAAGAAAATAAGATTCCGTGTAACACCATGAAATCCAGTGCAATGAATGGGTGTCAATCTTTGGCGATGAATTTGGCAGCTTCCCTGCCACAGAGAGAATAATCCTTATTCAGAACGATCTAGGTTGAGTCACTATAGGCAGTTTGCAATCCTTCTGGCCAGCTTTGACAGCACTATTCAAAAGAATGACTGATTTGATCTAGTTCTGTGTTACATTAATCTAGACTGTTCGTTGGCACTGACTAATAAGACACTGCTCTCAAAATCTTGATTCTTAATTACGTAATCTTAGACTGGACACACAAACACACTAACCGGCCATGCGTGATTCTGGCAGCCTGCACGAAGCATGGCTGATCGCTCTCTTTAAGCAGCTCCTGTGTGTAGGTGACAAGTCCGGCATTCTCCAGCACACTCTCTTTTTCTGAAAGCTGGTCGTTAAGAGCCTCCGACTTTTGAAGACGGGTCTCCTCCAGAGTTTTGCCTAATGCTCGCTGACGTTCAACCAACTCGTCACGCAGATCGCTCACACACTGAGTTAGCTTCTCTTTAGCCACTGCACAGTTTACCTACACACACACAATCACAAGCATGGATGTATCAATCGTCATTTATTCAATTCTATTGGAATACTTATGCGATATGTATTTCATGCTATTAGAATTTGTGTACTGTTTTAAATAACTGCCGGAGACAAGCATTTAGCGAAATATGTACAAAAGGGCTTCTATAGTCCACCTTGTCACACTGAACGAAAACATTGGGACGCTTGTTCTCAAAGCTGACAATGCATATCATAGCAAAAACCAAGCTATGAGGATGAGAGAGAGAGGCACAGTAGAGACAGGATTGTGTGGAGGCACAGATCTGGAGCAGCCTACAACCATTCTGCTGCACTGAGAGTTCCCAAGAGCATGGTGGCCTTCTTAAATAAAAGTCTGGAACAACCAGGGACTCTTCCTAGTGCTGGCCATCCACCATACAAAGTAATTGGGGAAGAAGGCGTCATGGTAAGAGCGGTGACCAAGAACCCAATGGTCGCTCTGGCTGAGCTCCAAAGGTCCTGCAATTTCCCGACGGTCAACCACCACTGCAGCACTTCACCAATCTGACAGGAAAGCATGTCTGAAGTTTGAAAAAAAAGCACTAACAACCTTTTTTATCGTTGCACAAATATAAAAAGTGAAAGGGTCTGAAGACTTGCTAATGCATTTTGTAAGATAAATACAGTTTACGATAAATTCCACTTACAAAGAATATGGAACGCTACCCGTCGCAATTCGGGGGCTACCTCTAAAAATAACAATAAAACATAGAGATTTACCTCTGTCTGAGCAATGGCGCTCTCCACCTGAGTGATTTGGGCCTGCACCCGCTCCTGATGGGCCAGCACATAGTTCATCTGCTTAGACATTTTATCCTGTGAAATCACAACGCAGAGTCAGCAGAGAGCATTGATGGCACCGTGTGACAATGACATTAATAAGGTAAGCTTTCTAATTGAACCCATTAGCTGTAAATATTCACACAGGTGCACCAGTATGAACCAGCCTTTCTAGATCACTATGAAATACCATAACAGGCTTCTATCAAAACGCGTCAAACACTTTGGGTGTTAAATCATAAGCTTCGCTTGATTCAGGCTCTGCTTCTTGGGTTGAACTTCATGATCATGGCTAGTCATCGGTGACTGAAGGCTATGAAACATTTTGTTACACTTTATTTGGTTAAACGACATACCAATGCCAATACATACTAATCAGTCAGACATGTGGAGGAAGGGCGTGCGTAAAATCATGTAGACACAACCCAGGAGTTTTGAACCTCAGTGTCAGTCAATCACTGTTTGAATAACACAGTCCATTTGAGTATTGTTGTTGACCATGTGCACCCATTCATGACCAGAGTTTACCCACTTTCTAATGGCTACTTTCATGCACAACGCCATAAGACAACAGTCACAATGTCAAATTTACATTTACCTACATTTACAAGACTCGTACAGTCTTACAGACCAAGCAATGGTGGGTTAAAGGCCTTGCCAAAGGTAACAACAGCTTGGGATGTGAACTCAGGACCATCAGGTTACCGTAGTCTGAATAAAAAGTTCAGTCATCCTCATGGCTTCCTGTCATCAGAGGTTAATCAAATCTTTCGAATATATCAGAATGGGAGATTCACAGCCTGAAAGTGCAGCTTAAAAAAATGCCTAAGTTACACAATTTTGTCACGTCAACATGAAGCAGAATGTCAAATCTTGTGGAATTTATGCCATGAGGATCCGATGGTGTTTCTGGAGTAAAGGGAAGCCCTTTTATGATGTGCCTGAGTGTATGTTTTTCAGCTGATCTAGTGAACCGCAATTGTATCAAGTAATGATACAATAGACAAAAACAACCTGCATCTAATGTGAGTTCTTCATCTTCAGTAATGATGCACAACTGGTTTTTGTTTACTTTGACTAAACAATGGTGTTTAGTTACCTTCTAACTCTTAAGCATACTGGTACAGCAGCTCTAGTCAACCTTGCATTGTCAAAGGCGTACCTGAAGTCCTAGTGGGGACTTTCCATTCTCATTATGATTACCCTAGTTAATTAATGCTACACAATCTTAATCTCAGTACCCAAAGGCAAAGCTTAAGACGTTAGGTCAAAATTTGTTTATAGTTTCTTCACCGGCATGTCCCCACCATGCCAAAATGTCAGATCCTTTTCTACTTATGTGGACATTTGGTCCCCACAATGTACTATAAACATGCCACACACACACACACAAACCCTTGGTAACCATTTTTTTTTTTTTTTTATGTTTTTACCTAATGATAACAGTAACCAAAATGGAATATTGTGGCCCTTTTGTGATATTGGGTTTTTAAGTAGAAGTGTCAGATCCGTCTATGCTTGTGGGGACAGTTGATTCTCACAATGATATATAAACTACTCTCTGACAGGATGATCAAACATTTGATAATGAACACAAATTATGCAGTGAGAGAAGCGGAAGTACCTTCAGAGTCTGGTAGGCATGTGCAATGGGCATGACCTTGTGTCCGCTGTGAATGCGACGGAGCTTACACAGCCCACACAACAGACGTTGGCATGAACGGCAATAAAACTGCATCCGCTCCTGCTCGTGCTCCACACACACCAACACCTGATGCAGAGAAATACAGCGAAGATACAGAATAGATTACAATCTCATTACTAACAGTGGAATTACTTTATGAGTTTTTTTCTTGCACAACTCCACAGTTTAAGTTCAGGCCATCTGGGCATCTGGCACATAATTGTACAATGACTGTGTTTGGAAAAGTATCCTATACATACTAAATAAAATGCAAATGCATACATGTGATCCAATTCATGGCCTATTTATATATTGTAAACTATATAGCCTAGCTATGCAGCCAATAATGTGAGTGGTAGTGTTGGGTTTGTCCCCATTTCCTGCAAAAACAGCCTTCGTTGTTCCAAAAAAGGGTTTTGCACTAGATTTTGGAACACATAGATAAGTCCAGGCATTGACGTTAATCAATAAGCTCTGGTACACAGTTGCCAATTCAGTTCATCACTTTGGTGCCTAATGGAGGCCACTATGCAAGCCAGTCAAATTCTCTTTGGCAATATGGGTGGCACAGCAGTTTAATTCTCATTCCCTATAGTCAGGTAGGTTCTGCCACATTGAGACTTTAAGACTAGTAGCCCAAATCACTACAAGTAGAAGTGCTTATATTGTGCATAGCAAAACACAAAGCATGGAACATAGCATTGCTTCAGAAGTGGTAACATGAGTTCCGGAGAATTTATGATGTCCAAATGATGTCCCCTAATCCTTACCTTGGGCCGGAAACTGTGCGTGGGCAGAACATGTTCGTGCTGAGCGCGCGGCGTTCCCCATGGGTGGTACAGCTTAAAACACTCGTTACAGAAATTGGACCTGCAGTCGGCGCAGCCTTTTGTGGCTTCCAGAGTCTGAGGGGGTTTGCAGAACTGACACATGACCGCCATACTGCCCAGACTCACCGTCTGTCTGTACCTACAGAAACACACAGAGGCCAATCTTATATCATTGTAGCTACTTTAC
This sequence comes from Parotocinclus haroldoi, assembly GCA_034779995.1. Lineage (NCBI taxonomy): Eukaryota > Metazoa > Chordata > Actinopteri > Siluriformes > Loricariidae > Parotocinclus > Parotocinclus haroldoi. The sequence continues at coordinate 23,867 of JAUZST010040388.1, forward strand.
ATTGGCATAATTTAGTTAATGCCACACCTGCACCTAACCCTAACCCTCCATTACTAAAACGATTTTGATTAATTGGGGTTTTCAAAAGGTTTATGTCCAAGCAGCGCCTTCTGTTCCGAATACATGCTCCATAGACAGCACAACAGGCCGAGTCATCACCAATAACCAATCACCATCGATGTTACGGCCATGTGGATGTACAGCACACATACATGGATCTTCCTGAGGATCTTCCTTAACAGTCAGTTGTTTCCCAAGTCAGGTCCTGATTCACATTGTTGCACGAGTGTTAGAGCTGGGCAGAATGACCTCAGCAAATCCTGCTGCACAAAATCCCACCATCATTCTTTAATTCATTGACTTTATACTGAGTGATCATTAATTGATTATAATGGCTTCTTTTCTTTTGGCCAACATCAAGAAGCCTCAGTTCTAACTATATAGCCTGCAGGACTATGCGGATGCCTTCTATTTGCTACTGCTGGGTAAAATCCAGCGAAACTTCTTGTCACTCAGAAATACATTTTACTGTTGGAAATCTGTCAATCAAGAATCAAGACAGAACAATGCAGATAATTAGTGGTAGATCCGGTGAGACTAGTGAGTTCGGCAAACAAGAACTTCTGCAGCTACTTAACACTCTTAGGCCTGTGTAAGGTTTCTTTTGATTCACTGATAACATATTCGACTACAATGACAGGAAATTTACTGCTCACAAAAATGAGGGGATATTTTCAAATGAAATATCCCCTAATGAAATATATTTATTGTGAGCAGTGTGTGACCCACTGTAAAAATGCCCTTTTCCTAAGTTTGACGTAATCAGTGTTGAGGTATGATTTGATTCATTAGTAAGAGCAGCTGCAAAAATCATAGGATCAAATCTTGACTTGCCTCGCTCACTCATAAATACATTTTACTGTTGGAAATCTGCGCTGTGCTCTCTTAAGAAAGAGATGTCAATCAAGAATCAAGACAGGACAATGCCGAGAATTAGTGGTAGATCCGGTGAGACTAGTGAGTTCGGTAAACGAGACCTTCTGCATTTCTGTGACGCAAAGCAGATTGAAATCTAATACAAAGCACCAAAAGCGAAAGCATCTCTGAGGCTGATTCATGTGTATTTGAAAATGT
>JAUZST010040399.1:0-26902 GCA_034779995.1 Parotocinclus haroldoi
TGTGTGTGTGTGTGTGTGTGTGTGTGTGTGTGTGTGTGTGTGTGTGTGTGTGTGTGTGTGTGTGTGTGTGCAGCAGTCCAGGTTTCTCATTAACAACATCACTGCAAACAAAGTCATTGATGGCTGTCTGTCAAAGGCAGGACATATTGGGAGTGCTACTGTAACTAATTTCCTTCTTCTAAGTGAATGGTAATATGTAGTGAAACTGCTTGTGCTTATTGGCAAGTCAAATGATCTTCTCTACTGGTGGTCTGTCTGGGGATTAGTAGCCTGTTCCTCATAGAATCACTGCTCCCAAAAGCAGCTAGGTCAAAATGGATTAGATGGCAGACAATTCACTGAAATTATCATCTTGCTACTCTCTGTCCAGTGATGTCCAATCAGACCACATCTGTAATACCCAAACTCTCTCTTTCTTTCTTTCTCTCTCTCTGTCTCTCTCTCTATATCTCTCTCTCACACATGCACACACACACACACACACACACACACACACACACACACACACACACACACACAAACACAGATGCACGCACGCACACAGGGCACTGGGAGACATTGGATTCATATATGTTTAGCAGAATTGACGCAAGCTTACTACATGTACCTCATCATAGAAAGGTGTTTTTTCATTTGTTCATGCCTCTCCTTTATTTGTTCGTCATTTGAAAAGCATGAGAAGTTTTGCACTTACTAGTTTTTATGCTTATTCTCCAAGTTGGTAAATATAGCTAATGAAAACTAATAAACTATGTTAAGTAACTATGTATGCTAATTCCCTGCAATAGTTTATGTGAGCCTTTCATGCAGAAAACACACTTGTAATTTATCCAAGGAAATCAAAATATTGCTTAAGATACTGTCATGATGGTAATTTAGGGAATTCATCTTAGTATGTCTACATGGTATATAGAGATCTGTATCACTGGAAAGCTTTTTAAGCAACATTCCTTTCACCACACAAATTTCATTGTGCAAGCAGACGCAAGCACCTTTATGAAAAGAAACACATTTTGGCAGGAGATATGATGTGGCTTTCTTCAGATCCACATTTGTTCTAAAGAATCAACAATGGCACAAGTAAGAATGTTAAACACAGACCTGATTTGGAGTGACACAGTGGAGTGGTCAGACACAGAAGAAACATAAAACATTAGAATCATGTAGGTTTCTCACAGTCCTTTTCTTTTTAGCCTCTTTTAGAAGTAATACCCAAACTCTAGATCTACCAAGCTTGCCTGCAGGGTACAGAACTACTGATTGTGACTGCAGAATTTAATTGTCTGGCTTAAGAGTAGCACGTACATATGGATAAAATGTGCCAATTTCAAAGAAGCTGTGCTCTTTTAACTGAAAGACCAGATGTATTTATGCAAACTAAAGGAGCAGCATTCCCTTCTGCCTCAGAAATCACCCACAACAGTATACATATAATAAACAATAGGCTTGGCAACAGAAAGTCTCTAGAAGACTTGTAAGTGAATGTGTAATGAGAAGGAGCTCATTGTGTTTTTGTGTGAATAAAAAAAACATGTCATGAGGCCATTTAAAACCTCACAAAAGTCGCCGTCTGCATCATATTCACAACTGCACTGCACATAGAGTATTCATTCATTCTTATTCTTCTCATTCTTTTTCTTAAGCTTAATCTTGGAAAAGGCAAAAGGCAGGAACAAGCATAAGCAGGGAGTTAATCTATTGTAGAGCACATACTGTACACTGACACACTCTTACTGGAGCTGCGAGATAATCAGCTACTAGCTCTACTACCATGCCACCCTACACGTACAGTATGTTCCTGGCTACATTTTTCGCTGAATTAGAACTGCTACCTCAACCATTACATAAATTCAAAGAATAGTCAAGGATTAGTCACTTTAATGTGAAAAAATATTATTCTTATTAAAGTGACATTTATGATTTATTATATATATTGTAGTCAGTTAGGTTACTTTGAATATTTTAAGCATGTTTCGTTCTGATTATTTATCTTTAACTTAGATAGTGATCTAAAGGTAATCAACCCCAACTAAGCAAGCTAAGATGACAGTGAACAGGAAAAAGCCCCCTTTGTGTATTTGGTAAGAAATCCCAAATCAGAAAAAGTTGGGACAGTATGGAAAATGCATTAAACGCATGCACTTAAATGCATTGACTTTTATTTCAGTGCAGACAGTATGAACCTGAGATATTACAAGTTTTATCTGGTCAACTTGATTTAATTAATGGACATCCATTCCTGCATTACAGGCTTGCAAGATGTTCCAAAAAAGTAATGATGTTAAAGCATTTGTAACGCTTGGTAGAGGAAGCGGAGACAACTGCGGTGTGCAATGCAGGCAGGAGGTTTATTCGAACACAGTGACAGGCAAAACGAGGCAATACAGGTCCCAGACAGAGCACGGACAAAACAAAGACCAGGGTCACTAAGTGTGAATGGAGTTAGGAAACCAAGCACAAAACGGTACACAAACTTAACAAACTAAAATCCAAAACAAGCATACAATGGGCAACAGAAACAAGGTCCTAATCACCCGGTAATCAAACCAAGACAGCGTCTAAGCAAGGCAAATATAAATAGGTATATATATATATATAAATAGAGTTCAGAAAGATGGCGCTGCCCATGGGCGTGACAGCATTTAGCATGTTGTAATGTTGCCATTCCTTTTCACCCCACTTAAAAGGCGTTTTGGCACAGAAGATATTAAGCAACTTAGTGTTTCAGTGTTAACTTAGTGTCCCATTCTTTCGGTAAACATGTCTTAAGAAGCGCAACCATATAAGGTCTTCTTGGTCTCATTTTTGTTTCAATATTTTCCCCACATTCTCTATTAGAGACAGTTCAGGATTGCAATCAGGCCAGTCCAGTACCCACACCCTCTTTTTCTACAGCAATGCCTTTATAATATGTTCAGCATGTGGTTTTGCATTGTCTTGTTGAAAAGTGCATGGACGTCCTTGGAGAACATGGAACTGTCTTCAAAGCAGCATGTTTTACTCTAAGTTCTCAATGTACTATTCAGCATTAATGCAGCCTTCACAGAACTATAAATTACCTTTGCCAAGTGCACTGACACAGCTCCATATCATGACCGAGACATTTGGACTTAGCTGATAATAATCTGGATGATACCTTTAATCTTTGGTCTGGAGCACATAACATCCATTTCTTCAAAAAGTTATAGAAAATTGATTTATCTGACTACACTGTTTAATCTGATACACATGTGATGTCCATTTCAGATGCTTACATAGGCCACAGAGGTCAACACCATTCTGGACACGATTAACATAAGGCTTTGTGAATGTAATTATTTATTTTAGTGCTTGATAAAAATTTGCCAAAGTAATCCCTTGTCCATGTGGTAATATCAGCTATTGTTGTATGACGGTCCTTGATGCAGTGCCATCAGAAGAATCCAACAACACAGTTGTTTTTAAACATTGCAATCATTTTTTGATACATTTGTTGACAAACTGGAGATAATTATACCCTTTTTGCTCATCAAAGCCTGTAGTGTTCTCATACAGTGCGTCGTAACTCTGACTAAACACCAAGTTAAATCTTAGCCAATGAAGACAGAGTCGTAGTAAGCTTAACCATTTACTGTCACCCATGGCCGTAACTAGCTATGTGGACTATGTGTAGCTATGTTGGTTGTGCTTGTAATGAATATTTTTGCTGGACCTTGCAACCCTGCTCTGTTTGCCGGTAGTATTGCTAACCTGCTTCACTTTCAATTAATAACCGCTGTTAAGTGCTTCTATGACATGAACATGAGGGCTTTGCAAGGGCAAATTGAAGGGTTAGTCAGGGGATATTTCAGCACAGTCACAATTGAACGTTTAGTTGATTTTAACTGTTAAAATGTAACTGATATCAGCATCAAGATGGCAAAATTACCTCACCAACAAAAAAAAAGAGTTTTGGGGTTAATAAGAAGGCTATGGTTGGAGATCAATAAGAGAGATAAGAAGAGTGTGGCAACTACAGTGAGATGGTTAAGGAAAGAAGAGAAATCAGCCATGAGAGTGAAATGGTAAAAAGAAAAGGAAAAGCAGCCAAAAGAACTACTAAGCGATGAAAAATGAAAGGAAGAATAAGCGGCAGATTGGCTGGATAGATAGAGATAGCTGGAACTGCTATAAGTGGGAAGCATGCATTCACTCGACCCCATACATTTTGCTCTAAAGGCTAAAACTGGAAGTCTTACAGAGGAAGAACAAAAGCTCTGTATTACACAATAAATAGACAAAACTGCAGTTGGTGAAAATAGGAGAATAAATCCCAAAAATGGCAGTATAGGGCATTGTAAGGTAACTGACTTTGCAGACAACTTTCTCTTCATAGTGAATATAAAGAATAAAAGCACTGGATATATACAATATATAATACCAAAAGCATCTTTTTAATTATTGATTTAATCCTAATGCTTGACCAAAACAGCATTGCTTTGCGTGAAAACTAGACAGGTGGTTGTGAGGATGGCAAGTTTCAGGCATTCACTGTGTGCAAACCAAACTTTGATAATGAGCTCAAGAAGCATATTCGGACAGCTCAAAAATTCAAGATATTTGTCTTATAAAGTCCTATATGAACTGCATGCTGTGACGATGAAATCAGAGATCAAATAAAACAAGACACAAAGCAAAATATTTGTCTGCGTTGGCAGATAAAACGATGGATGTCAATGGTGTGGAGCAAAGGTCTGTCTGCATATGTTAACTTTTACAGGAATATGAAACAACAGACTTTTTAGGATTTTGTCCATAGTAAAGACAAGATGCTGTCACATTGGCCAGAACTATTCTTTCTCAGCTGGACACATGGGGGCTTCATACATCCTGTCTTAGGGGACAGGGTTATAATGGAGCCTCAACAATGAGTGGCAAACTTTATTAAGTGCCAAAGATAATTCAGGATCTCTAGCCAAAGGGTCTGTATACCCACTGTAGGAACCATGCTCTTAATCGTGTTTTAATAAATGGGTGTTCAGATATTCCATTGGTGGGAAACACTTTGGGCAATGTTGAAAAGCTTTTCTGCTTCTGCCACAAGAAAAAGTGCACTTCAAGACAACCATTCAGAAAAGCAGGTATCCCTATGATGTATGACAGCAGATGAGATTTTAGAATGACTACACTGGAAGCATTTCTAGAGAAGTTCACTGCTGCTTATTCTGTCCTGGAGATCATGGAAACAACAGGTACCTATGTTGCATCATTTATTGCAAGAAATTTGTGCCATGCAATGGATTGCTTTGAGAAAATTGTTACAGCTGTAATGGCCAGTTGTTTTCTGGGCTATCTGAAGCCACTGACCAAAGAACTCTAGTCAGTCAGTGTGGAAGTAAGCAAGGAACACCAGTCTGAAAAACGAAAAGAGAATGGCTTCTCCAAATGATTCAAAGAAGCCACAGAGCTAGCTAACTCAGCTGGCATGTGTAACATGTAACATAAATTAGAAGTCAGCATTTGAAGTTGTAAACATTTGGCATTGTGAAGTGAAGTGGGTTTGCATCCCTGCAGTGTGGACCTCACTAAAATTTCTCACAAAAATTGGGATATTTCAAAATGAAACATGCTCAGACAATATTTGTACAAAAATGCAATAAATCTTCAGCAAACTGATGATTAATATTGTTATGCTCATTTTTCACCCATATCTAAGGTGAAATAAAAGTTTGAAAAGTAATTTCAAATGCTTAGCAACAAGAAAAAATTGTAAACAATAAAGCCAAATGCCTTAAGAGTGTCACACAGCCTTTCCCGAATGTTGTACCAAATCATGATTATAATCACCTGTTTGAAATCACATTATTTAGTTTAGTTTTGTTTATTACTTGCTCTAAAATGCCTGACTAAATGTGCTGCAGACCTGAAATGCAGGTACCAGAAAAGTCACACAATCATATTGAATATACTTTTTTTCTTTTAAGCCCAAATTTAAAATAAAAACTACCATAAACTGGAGAAAAGACAAGCACAAGGGCAGAGCAGTGAATTATTTCACAATGTCATAAACTTGTTAGCATGATGGCTAAATACAGTGTCTGGGTTGTGATGTGGCTAGCACGCTAATCAAGCACACTGGCTAGATATTTTGTAGCAGTCAGGAGAATCAACTGCATGTCTATGTAAAACAATTTTAAGTCAACAATCTCAAAGTTTTCTGAAAAAATGTTATAATAAACGATATAAAATAATGTAACTTTAGTCTAAATAAATATTGTGAATGTGGCAAAAAATTTTTTTTAATGGTACCGTTTGCTTTGTCTGCTGCTGACACTTTAGCTTCACATCTTTCTCTAATTCTTTCACTTATGTCTATGTTTATTGTTTTTGTTTGTGTGTAGCCTCTGACAGGCTTGACGTATTGATTTTTGAGTATGTGCAAAAGCAATTAACTGAAGGTACAGAATATTCTTAGCAGCCATCTACTTTCAAAGTTATAAAACCAAACTTGTCCTGTAATTTCTGTGCTCTTTCTTGCTCCCACAGTCAGTTCAAACCAGGTTAGACATGTCAATTAAATCATGAGTTCATTAGGGTGTGTTAACAGACCAAAGTCATTTTCAGTTGTTCCTTTGGCTAAAGCATTGGTCTTTTGACACTTGATTAAAGGAGCAGTCCCAGAGAGATCACACCTCTGGTTCACAATATACATGCTGTGATCCCACAGACTTGGCTGAATACTCTGAGAGTGGTGGCTGAGAAACAAAACTAATGAAGTGACACTAGAAGAGGACAAGAAAAATGACAATAGAAACTATGAAAACAGAAAATATGAAAACAGAGAATGTGAAAAAGGACATGAAGCACTTGATTTACAGTGTCATTTCCCTCTGATTAACAGTCAATGAGATTTAATCCCCTCAAAAAACTATTATTAACCCCATCAGCATGGCATATGTAATCCTGCCTTTAAACCATATAGTTACACATCGTTAATGACATCATTAACATTTACCTCAGCACGGAACATACACATACCATGCATATAATATCATAATATATAAGCAAAGTTTCCACCGGGGCTACAGACACAATACAATTTAGTTAATTTCCAATCTGTTTATTAATATAAAATATGGAGTGCAGGGCACTGTGGCACAGCTTGCATGTAACTGGCCTCAGGGAAATCAGGTCATGCTGCTAAAGACTGAACCAAGTTCCAAAATGCCAGGACCTTTGCTTCACCCCATCCCCACTGTCGTGAGAAGAAGAACAAATAATTTCCAAATTAAAAACTAACTGTCTTCCCCAGGGTGAGAAGAATAAATGTTCATGGATTGGATGTGATTCAGGGAGCAAAAGCAGTCATTTATGCAACCAGAGTGTGCAGAGCAAAGGCCTGTGAGGCCAGACACATGTTAAGTTCAACTTCCCCAGAAGGACTTGTTTGTTAGTGAGTCGGAAATTTGGAAGAGGGCCCCAACTGCGGCTGATGGGTAAGTCCAAATGGGACCTGTCAATCCAAACAAATTTCATCAGCTGTACATAAACACAAATCATTTGCACTGATACTACTACATCTCCACACCGAGCTTACACATTGTAGTGTACATGGCGCCAGAGTTAAATATCAGAGAAAATAGTTCTTTCCGCATAATGCTTCTCATTTTTGTAAAGCATTCAGTAGATATGCATTTCCAGTATTTGTATGTGCTTTAAAAACGAGAACCTCTGTGTGAACACTTAACTAGGGTGATCTATAAAGAATCTGAACTTCTCACTGGATACTTTATTAGGTACACCTGTTCAACTGCTCATTGTTGCAAATATCTAATCAGTCAGATGACAGCAACTCGATGTTTTTAGATATGTACAGACTGTCAATCAAGACTACCTCGTGAAGTTCAAACTGAACATCAGAATGTGGAAACGAGTGATTTAAGTGACCAAGCAACTGACAGGAGTGGCACCTGGTCTGGTGTGAAAGCAGGATAATGTCACCAAGCTCAGATCATCTCAAACTGGTTTCTCAATCATGATAATGAGTTCACTGTAATCAATTGATCTGTGCACTGTTCCCAGTCACCAGATCTCAATCCAACAAAGCACCTGGGATGTGGGGGGACAGGTGATTTGCATCGTGGATGTGCAAATCTGCAGTAATCTGTGTGACTCTATCATGTCCATATTTCCAGCACGTTGAAATTATCTCATGAATAATTAAGGCATATCTGACTGCAACTGGGGGTTAGACCCGGTACTAGCAAGGTGTATCTAATAAAGTGGCTCATGAGTGTATATCCTTAATGTTAAAAGAAAAAAAAAGTTTTTTTTAACTATTACAGGATGACATGACCTTACTTTTTTGCTCTGTTTAATAGCCACCATATGTGACACAATGAGTAGCTGCTTAATCATAAAATACAAGCTCTAGTGGCACTTTCTGTCATTCTTTTCCCATTGTCATGTTCTAGTACTTAACTGTTGTACTGTAGAATTATTAGTGTCACATATCTGGGTCTTCTCTTCACCCTCATGTGTTACATGTCATGTGCCCTTCTACGAACAAAAAAGCAACATCCTTTGAAACAAGTTTTCTTGATTAAATGTGCTAGGTCAGAGACTACGTACAGGCATGATGTCTAAATAGACTTCTGGTTTTGGCAGTTACAACATTTTTATAATAAATTCAACACTGACTTGTTTTTATACTTGTTTTTTTAATGTAAAAGGTACTATTACGCCATTACTGGAGGTCTGAATACAAGACATAAAATGATTGAGTCACAATGGAAGCTGCTTGTGTGTGGTTACTTTCCCTGGCCAACTGCCATTTGATGGGTTGTGATTAACAACCAGTACAAATACGACGTGTGAAGCAGCTCCTTTTCATGGCTCTCCCTGTCTGAGCTCAGACTATAAAGTGATAGTGAGTGACTGAGGCCAACATGTAACCAGTCGGACCAAATGGCGTGGATGTTAGTGCAGGCGCTATTGTGACAGCAGGAAGGTGGCTGATGTTGTTTACTCCCAGCAGGTCGTGGAAGCCAAAAGGCATGTAGGTGGCCTACTTGTTTTCTGAAATGGGGCATTGGATATAGTTTGTTTGACAAACTAAAGCAAATTGATCACCCACAGAGTTCCCCATGGTGCACAGAAATCAATTGCTTCACCACCTGAAAGGAGCGTAAACTATTTTTTCACCCACACTGTACTGTATATACCATTATGACATATATTATTTGGAAGTCTTATAAGAGATGTCCTGTTTAACAGGGAATGCTTATTTTCATGTAATTTGCAACATTTTCTTGGGTGAATGATGCATTAATTTTCAAATGGCACTCCTATTTTTGTGTTCCCTGTCGTGAATGGCACACCCCTGTTTTTTATGTGTTTGTGTTTAAGATTTAATTCTTGTTGTTTTGTCCACCAGTGTTTCCATGAAAGCCTTGTTTCCATGTAGGCACTGTTACAGTAATATATAGCTTCACACAATGCGCTATTTTTAGAAGCTCATTTAAATGAGGGGTTTGGTCTCCAGTGTAGAAGATTTCGCAAGCTTCCTTGCTACTACTTGATACAAATAATACATCTTATTTAATACATTTATACTTATTTCACTGTTCGTGGAAATTAAAACAATCATATGTACATTTTCATGTACGTGATAATACCGTGTAAAGTGATTCAGCCCCTGTGTTTTATAACACGCTGTGTGTTATGTCTTATGTACACGTGATATTTAGGCATTGAAACACTTTTTCTGGATAGCTTCCAAAAAAGAAGGCGTGACTGAATTTTCATGTATGGGGATTCCAGTGAATGCTAGTACACCACTAAACCTAAAATAATTAGGTCAGATTAGGCCTTAAGGAAAATGTTTTAGCATTCACTCTACAACAGTGTGCATACTACGACCACTGACAAAGGTATACACATTGTCTTAACCATAGCACTGGTGTTTAGCCTTCCATATGTCCATAATAAGGGCACTTGCATATGGATGCACTATTTTCCTGTCCTGAAGTTTTCCAGGGCTATGTCATTATGGGAGTATACTAGCTACAAGGGTAACACCCATGGCAGATCCAAATGCTTAGCTAATGAACATCTGAGACAGGTGGCTTGCATCTTGGATGAATAAACTAGGTTATCATTTGAATTCCTTACGAACATACAGACCTTAGGAAAATTAAACCTTGAGGCATATATTAGTCTGTAACATTTTCCTGTCTTTGAGTCAAAGTATGGTTAACAAATTGACTCCAAATGTGAGAGTGTTTTATACTTGTTGCGAGTAGAACCCTGGGTTACAGTTAGAGGTCAAGTTGTGCTTGACCAGTCCAGATACTTATCGGGTATGACTAAAATGAGGTTGAGATTAAAATGTATAGGGAATTTATGTACTTTGCTCTATACTCCTTACATTTCTCAGGCTGGGAATGGTTTAACATGAAACCAAATGGTGTCATATTACAGTGGTTTATTCCTTAAAAGTGTGTTCCTGGCATAAATCCTAAGTCAGACATTCACTGCAGCTCATGAGTGGCTCAAATTATTGGCTTCATCTTTCTTAAAGCGACTGTGTGCCTACCTGTGACCTCAGTTTTCCAGTCTGATGGATGTCATACAGTAGATGACATCCAGACTGTAAAAAAAAGAAGTGGTAAAGTAAAATTTAAAACATCCCTAAATGCAAAATTGAAATAACTGAACACACATTTGCACACATGATCCAGAACGCGAAGCAAAATTCTGTCTTTATTGAGTTCACATTTAGCATGGTGAATATGATCAAAGCTCAAAGTTATGCTGTCATGACACAAAATTATCTGAGGATCTCACACAGGCTTGTAATGCTCAGTCAGTGATTTTAACATAGCCACTGGAAAATTGCACAGTCAAAGGATTTGCAAGTGAAAACTGAGTTCTTTGTGGCCTGGCGAACACTGTGTGTAATCATGGCTAGATTTTGCCAAAATGTGATGTATTGGTCTCAACACTAAAAAAGTGATATAATCGTCGTGGGAGCTTAAATGTAAGACTTTTCCATAGAAAATACAATAGGCTGAAAATGGCAACAATTTAATAACGGTGAACGGTGGGAGCATTAAACATACCACTTTCAATGGCAAGTGTTCCAGTATCAACCATAGATTAACATTATACAATCGAATCCGGTTAATTGTACCACTGGTTAATGGGACCAGCCGCTTATTTGGACCAAATCCTAAAGTACCGAAACAAATCATATTATAATCCTAAAGTACCAAAACAAATCATATTATATACGTGTAATATTATTCGCTTATTTGGACCAAAATTGCGCTTAATCGGACCAAACAACATGAGAGAAAAAATAAGAAAAAGTAGCCACAAGCTACTTTTGCAAAGCATGTTCGTTTAATCAGACCAGCTGGGCTTGCTCAACTTGGAATTGGCCTTTTAAATAATTGTATTACTGTAAAGCTGCTTTGAGACGATGCTACATTGTAAAAAGCGCTATATAAATAAAATTGAATTGAATTAAATTGAATTATTAGGATCAAAACGATCTCGTCCCGATGTGGTCCAATTAACTAGAATCGACTGTATATCAAACGAATGCATAGATTATGCTCCTGTTCAGAAGTTTGTGAGATGGTGTTCCAATTTATTCCAACTCGAATATCGCTTTCTTGAAATCAAATTAACTTTTATAAATAGCAACATAGCTGTGTCACTCATCAAAATGGTAGAGAATTTCACCAGGCAAATTGGTCTGCTTCAAATCAAAGTAGCTTTAATTATTCTTCGATGTAACTTTGATGGTCAAACATGTATTGAAACCAGAAAGTTTGACTTTTGTGGTCTACAGAATGTGTTTTTGAGTAGCACTGCTGCCTCATAGCAACAAGTTCCCAGGTTCAATCCCAGGGTGGAGCAGCTTGGGTCCTTTCTGTATGGAGTCTGCATGTCCTTCCTGTGTCTGCGTGGGTTTACTCCGGTTTTCAATCACAGTCCAAAGACGTGCGTTAGGTTAATTGGTGTATCTAAAAATGGCCCTTTGTGTGTGACTGTGTGTATGCACACTAAGATGGATTGGTTTCTTCCCTTGTGCCCAGAGTTGCCAGGTGGGCACCAAAAAGGGCCTCTATCCCACAAATAGTAAATCCAAACCTTAAATCAGGAGAATGTTGTGGGCCACTCATTTACTGGACCAATTTATGTTAATGTTTTAGGTTCTGATAAGTTTCTCTAACAGGTTTCCCCCGTTTCCCCCTTTCCCCACAACTTGTGACTAAAATTAGATCATCATCTGCCAAGCAACTTTCAATTTATATGGATGTCTTCTTACTTTTGAGATGCCACGTATATGTAGCCACAGCACAGTGCCATATGAGAGTAATATTGGGATAAGGGGCACATAAATAGGACCCAGGCCAGACTTATTGTACTTTATCTGGACGTAATAATACTTTAGCAATACCTCAAAGACAAATGCAAATGGAATTGTGACATGAGGCAAACTTAGAGTATATTCTGTAACATATACCCTGTCATTTTACACAATGTGACTCTTAATCTTTTTGTTTTTTGCTACCGAGTTTATAGCCCAGGCTTATATTGCTAAAGTCAGTGATTTTAACATAGCCGCTAAGAATTGCAGCGTCACGGGGTTTGCGAGTAAAGTCTGAGTTCTTTGTGGTCTGGCAGACAGAGTTGGGGAATCTTGCCTGAACTTTGCCAAGTAGTGAAGCTTGAATCTTTATGCAATGAACAGACAAAGCTTTTTCATCATTAGCTTTTTTACCTAAACATATTTAACATGCATGCATGACTGTGCTGTAGGATTGATTGCAGGAAACATAAAACCTGCTGACTTAAACCACATAATACAAGTTAATGATCTGATAAGCCCTTTTCCAAAATTTAATAGGATGCCATCAAATTCTTACTAATATATCCGCTACGGTGTAAGAGAGAGTTCAATTCAATGCCCGTGACTGGTCACACATAGCAAATTATAGGTTCCAATAAATGTCTTTCAGTTTAGTAAGGTCATTGAAGGTTGTTGTTCTAATTATTTGCTAATTGCTGTAATTAAAAGTTTGACAGAACTATTTGAAACCTTTACAACTGTTTACAACTTTTTAACCTTGCTTTGTGCATTATACACACACGTAATAATCCACTCATAGTTGGAGCTCTGCAGTTATTTGATTCAAGTTGTTATGTAAACAGCATACTCCAACTTCCCGGACTGGATTAAGGACTAGGAATCAGATTAAGAAATCTGCTAAAAAGAGCTAGATTTTAGCTCAGTTAACAGATATCTCACTACATGTAACTCCAGTTTCAATAAGTTTTCTTAGCCTGCGCATGGATGCAAATGTCGTGGAAGCAGAGTTGCCAGGTCTGCTTATTCAAATTGCTTTTTTGAGCAAATTAACTTATTTTGGGCTGGTTTCTCTCAAGGGCTCCTGGATTTACATGCAGCACCCACATATGTCAACCAAACACTTTTTCTGTGGAGACTGAAAAATATTTTTATATTATATATATATATTTATATATTTTTGAAAAATATATAAATACATTCAAAATAAATATTTTTATAAGTATTATAAAAGAATGACATTTTTTTAAGTTTACACCTGCAGTCCAAAGGCAATAATTAGGTCAGTGGATCTCTCAAAGGTGTAAAAAGTACGTGTATGTGTCTACACGTGTCCTACATTAGATTGGTGTCTTACCTAGGCTTGGTCCTGCCTTGCACCCCCTGCTGCCAGTTGGGCACCAGCCCCCTGAGACCTTGAATTACAATAAGTGTATATAAAAGGAAATTAAAATGAAAGCAAAATGAAATATGTTTATATAAATTAATTGCAAAATACTGTACAGGTATGAAAAGATTATGAGGAGTCTAACTAAATAATTTTTCAGTAGATGTCCTTTTTAGCAAAGGGGAAAAACATGGAATAGTTTACAATTTACATCCAATAACAAGGCCATCCATCCAACATAGGCCAGCCTTTTGTATGCACTGTGAATTGGGAGGGTAGACTCTTTGGAGGAAATGAGCCACTAGCTATGATAACATACCCAGCAATGAGGGTCTAGAGGTTAAACTACAGGAGACACTGCTGTGTGTCAGAAAGAGTCGGGGTCACAGACAATCACATGACCCACCACAGGGAAATGGGGTTAAATATACAGCCAAACCTTCCACTGTGTGGCCCAATAACCAAGAACATGACATGCTGGAGACCTCTAATTAGACAGAATTATAGACATTATCTGGCTTAATTTAACCTAAGCATTTATGCAATTAACATTTTTACACTGATTTAAATAGTTCTGTTTGGCTGATTCATATCTTATTCCGATGTAATTACTTGCAGTAAAATTACTTACGTACTTTTTACACAAGAGCTTATATTATGTAAACAATGATTTTATTTAAAATACAATAGATGAAACTATTGTTGCTTTGTACTTACAGGGTTTCATGACAACGGTCCCTTCACTTATTCACTAAATTATCTCACCTCCATCGTTCTGCTCTGGATTGCCCTGTTCCCTCTTTCTCTTTTTCCATGAAGCTCGCTAGTAAACAGCTGCCTACATTTGCCTCCCGCTCTCTGCCAAATGTGACAGAATACTTGGCCTCCAGGGAGATGGCAGAAGGCAGGGTTTTTTTTCGTCAGACCCGGTCTCAGACCCAACTGTAAGCTAAGACCCTGCATAGCTCTGCCCTACAGGCCTCCGCTCAACGTCCATTTCTGGAAATTGTTCCTCCAGTCCCTCCTGGGAAGTACAGTGGCAACCTGAGGGACTGTCAGACCTTCCTGTCAACCAAGCAGGCAGCAGTTACTTTAATCAAGTAACATTTAGCATGTTTCTGTCTCTGTTTTTGTTCCAGCCCTGGCTCGTGTTACCCTGGTCTCCAGTCATAGCTCCAGCTCCAGTTCCTGTTGTGGCACCAGTCTCTGTCCCTGTCTCTGTTCCAGATCCAGTTCCAACCCAGGTTCCAGACCTGATTCCTGTCTAGGATACAGAACAAGTTTCAGGTTAGGTTCCAGATTCATTTCCAGCTCAGACTTCTGACCCTGTTCCAGTCCAGGCATCAGACCTGGCTCCACTCCCAATCACTACTCTTGGTCCAGTCTCTGCCTCTGCTCTAGGAATTGTCTCTGTCCCTGCACTTGGCCCAGTCTCTGCATCTGCTCTAGGTTATGTCTCTGTCCCTGCACTTGGCCCAGTCTCTGCCTCTGCTCTAGGTAATGTCTCTGTCAATGCACTTGGCCCAGTCTCTGCCTCTGCTCTAGGTAATGTCTCTGTCAATGCACTTGGCCCAGTCTCTGCCTCTGTTCTAGGTAATGTCTCTGTCCCTGCACTTGGCCCAGTTTCCGTCCCTGCACTTGGCCCAGTCTCTGCCTCTGCTCTAGGTAATGTCTCTGTCCCTGCACTTGGCCCAGTCTCTGCCTCTGCTCTAACCCTAATCTCTGTTTTTGAATTCACAAACTTCAATTTAATCTTATGCTGCGGACTTTCTTAAGCCTTTCAAATATTTTCAGTAAACAAAAATTTCCATTATTATCCCACAGCCTCACCTTTAGTGTTGTGGATAGAGAAGGGGAGCACAGAGGGTGGTAAAAAAGGATGTTTGCCATTTGCATTAAGTTCAGTAAGAAGCACAATGCCACATGCTGTAGTTTGAGCCCTCCCGTTGTGTCTGACCTACCACTAACTGAATCCACCACACAGAAGAACATAGAAGTTAATTAGTTTTTTCCTACATCACATGAGAAAAGGCCTAGAAACCAACAGTCTGAAATCACACATCACTTGACATTCTCTTCCAAGTGGGCCATGACCAACATTTAAAACATCTATAATTTTAAAGTGAGAGTTAAGTGCAGGGGAAAAGGGAAACTCCTCTGAATAACACTATGTGCTCTCCAACCTCCTTTCCAAGTTATTTTCTCTTAATGGCACATGTTTTGTTGTAGCGAGTTTATGGGTAAAGAGTGAATATGTCTTTGTGGGGGATACCACTCCACCCCCATCTGAGTCCACAGAATTTATCCCTCTTTTCACATTGCTCAACACTCTCACATCTGGGGTACAAGTCATTGTTATAAATAAATCAGTTACCACTAAGCTTCAGCTGTTTTTGAGGATTGTTTGAGGTTTTAACCTGTTAAACATGAACAAATATCCATGCTAATTATAATATAAGTCTTTTAGGAATTCTGTATCTTTGTCAAACAGAGAAAGATCTGCACATAATATTGTATGCATTTATTATTTAATATTTTCAATGCATATCAAAAGTACCATTTAGGTAGTTTTTGCCATTCTGTGACCTTGTCTGAACTGGCCAATTACTCTGCAGTGTTGGTTATTTGCACACTGATGGGTGGCTCCCATTTCTCTGTGGAGGGTGTAGTAAGTAACCTTAGCCAGATTCATGATAAACATAAACAGTAAGGCCTTTTCTTTTTTTCACTGTTTATCACAGACTTCACATCCGATAGATTAAAAACTCTTCCAGCTTATACTGGTTGTTTTTCATCAACTAGACAAATGTCTAATTTCTTTGGAATTAATAGTGAACCATTTATTTCTGCAACACTATGAAAATGATATGCTGTCATGAGTGCCAAATCAAAATTGTATTGCACAATTTTGTTTCATAAAAAATGACATGTGATTATGTGATTAACTCAAATACGTAAAATATCCAGTCAAATATTCTTAATGTGTCTATGTTATAACAGTTATTGGGTGCATACAGTATAACAGAACTGAACCTATGCTGCCATGAACATTTTGCTTTACGTCGTCTACAAAAAAACACAATAAAACACACCTATAAATCTTTCAAATAAAGCATGTGTAAAAATATATCATATTTTTTTCCATATGAACACCATGAGCAGGCCTTAGATGTAATTCAGTGTCATATCAATAAAATCTTAATATCACTGAAAATTGGAAGAAGCACAGATTGAAAAAGTGGAAGTTCAGTTCCCACAACAGACAGTTCACATTACTGTGTGTGGATTTTTCACACCTCACAAGAACAGGACTGTGGTTTGGCTGTTTCCGCTCGAGTGTAAATGAGTGTGTGATATGCGCCACATGACAGATTCCAAACTGACCCTGACCAGGATAACCTTGTTACTGAACATAAATAAATGAATTGGATCAAGTGCCTAAAGACAACATAGAATGGCCAGCCTAATATAAAAATTACACTCATCATAGAAACAAAATATTTTCTCATTCTATACCAGTATTTTAATTCTCTTCCTTAATGTTTATACTGTGTGGAATAAACAACATGGTGAATCATTCCTATAACCCTCAGCAGGTGACGAAGAGTTTTGGCCTACACAGGCATATGTTATACAAGCAGACACCACTTGAAAAGCATGGCTCAGTCATTTTACTGGAAAATCTTCATAGCTAGACATTGCAACCCAGTACAGTGGGTGCAGTTGATAAACTGTTCGCACATACTCAGACAGCACATATGTGTACCCGACCAGCCTCTATGAAAATTCCTTGAAAAAGGCGGCCACTGAGTGATCTCACTAGGCCGTTACCAACAATTATTACAGGATAATGGAATATGAAGGCAACATGCTAAAAAATCATTATTATGCTGTGGCGCTTTAAACCCTCTTACCAGTTTACACCCTAACCTCACTCTACAGCAGCAACACACCCTTTTGTTTTCTCTGAATCCTTCCAGACCATAAGAAAAGGGTGTGATAGGGGGTGTAAGAGGGCACAGTCTATGTATGCACTTCATCGATCATCTGATTAATGGCAAACTGGGTCCAGCTGCTGAGTGTGGATTTGAGTGGCTCACTTACGTTTAGAGAGGCTCCATCACCTGACATGTGGTAAATCATGTTTGCCCTTTTTCAGAAATGTCAGTCCTTGTCAAATAGCAGTACATCTAGGCTATGTTGTAAAAAAACACAATTTAGAAGCTACACTCAAACTAAAACTAAAACTCTGCTATTTACTGGTGATGGGTTACTAGCCTTATGGGGCCATGGGAAACAACCACCAGTCAAGTGCTAACAGGGTGTTCCCAGCATGAACTGTAAGCATTAATGTCATGTGAAGACGAATGCTATTAGTATTAAGATATTTCCCAGTAGCAAACAGTTTTGGAATCAGAACTGTGAAGAACTAAAATTACCACTTGTTTATATCATATTGTGTTGCTGTAATTGGCAAAAACATCAACTTTCGTCTTCTGAAGCCTGACTTTAATAAGCTGTAAGAATTCACACATTTAACAGTCACGTACTGTGATGCAAATCTGGGTAATTGCATGGTTTTAACACAAATTTTCACATTATTACAATTTCCAATTATTTCATAGTTGTTCATGAATAAATACCTTGGTTCATAAGAACGTTAATTTATGTTTGATCCTATTTTCATTTTGGAATTCCATGAGGAAACAGTTATCCTAATACAATGCCCATTATACTGTATCCTTTCTTCACTACCACTTTTGTGTGTCAGTGGATCTCTTCCAGAAGTGTAGTTATGAGGTGATTAGGAACAGACTGCATACAAAGCGTTGTGTTTTCAATAGCAACATAGAGCCTTTCATAAAAAGTTCTGCAAATTACTAACACAGCGCTATCTACAGACCATGCTTACTGCTACAGGATATGCTTGGCAGTATAGATTGTGTAATTGTCTAAAACAATGACTCCATTCTTTGAGCAATGGCATAATAACCAATGCACCCAGATGTTCCATGGGTATACAAGAATTACTTAGATTTTCTAAGAAGCACTTTGGTTTCTGATTTCCACCGGCCTGGGAATTGACACAGCACAGTCTCAACTGGATATAAGAGCTCTTCCTGCTTGCCAACACGAAGCAGAATTTCATTGTGTGTAAAGGTTAATGTATTTCAAGCACTGTAGTACTAATTAAAAGGCATTTATAGTGAATGATAATCAAAATCATCTCTTTGTTTATGTATTGTAATTCTACAGTGTTGAACAATGTTCTAGGAACATTTCACTTATCGAGCTCCATGCATTTTTCATAGCCTTCAACACAGACCAATCAAACGATGTAGATAAAAACCTGTGGATTTCCAGGATTTCTCAATTTAGACAGCAAATGACTGTCAAAGACAGAAAACAGAAGCTGCCTGCTTTTCACAGTTAAAATCTGAGTGTACAAGGTTCCAGCTGACTGCTTCTGGATATAATGCCTACATTACCTTACTATCAAAACATTACAAAAAGCTGAGCCTCAAAGGAACAAGCATCTAAACTGGACTACAGTTTTCTTACAAGATGTGCTATTAAAAGCAGATTCATTAATTAAGATGTATTATCTGTCATCAGGAGTAATTACCATGGGGAGGCCACTTTTCTCAAAGTAAGTAAGGAGTAATGGTGATTCTTTTTCATAAAAACAAAACTATGACTTATTACCTTAGACTAAAATGGGTTAGCAGACAGCAAGAGATAAGAAAATTGTCATCAGTGTTAGTGTTATGTTTCGTGTCAAAGAAATTGATTAGGATTATGATCTCAGACCTCAGAACATTTGTAAATATTAACAGATCTTTTTTAATCTATGACTTGACCTTGCTTTACCATATTCACTTTTCTCATTTCCTTTTTGTTTAATATTGCTCTTAAATCTGGCCCCCTGACCTGAGCCCTAACCCTAGACTGATATACAACAGAGTATAAAGGCACAAAAATTAGGGGATATTTCAAAATGAATAAGTAACGATAAAAAAGAAGCATTTTATTTTATTTATTTATTTGATTTTAGTATTAAACAAGATCGTCTGAAGAGCAAATGAAAAGTCAAAGAAAGTTGTTTGATTATTCAAATTAGAAGCAAACTCAAATATCATGATTAAATAGCAAGTGACATATTCATGGGAGAGAACAAAAGCATGTGAAACTGGTTGAGAGTACCACACATTGATTGTTCAGTAGGGTGTATGATCACCCAAGAGTACCAATATACACTGACAGCGTAGGCCATGGACAGGATCAGATTATTCAGCACTTCTTGTGGGATCCTCTTTGTATTCATTTTGGAAAAAAATGCCAGTATGCCGAAGAGCTCCCACAGTTTCACTGTCTACCAGCCAGACACAGGTTTACACTTCAGTACACAGACCTGTCAGAAGGAAGGAAGGAAATTTGTTGTCACAGTGTCCATTGAAAACCAGCCACCATCACCTTCATTTGCAGTTGTGTTGTAAACAAGAAACGTGGAATGCTATGGACTGGGCGATTAATCCAGGTTCTGTTTGGGATCCGGTAATAGTCAGGTTTAAGTATTGAAGCCTCATGGTAAGCACTTATGTTCTGCCTCTATTGCAGCACAACACATTGTCCCAACTGCTGGTGTGATGCTCTGGAGCACCATTGAATATGACAGTGGGTCACCCCTAGTAGTGATACACTTTGTAGGGACAGTAACATCTTAGCAATGTGTGCTCAGTGTACGACAACTTCCAACAGGCATAATTTAGCAGGATTTTGCTCGTCCAAACACAACAAGTGTTTCCCAGGAATGTTTACGCCAGATTGCCACACTTCCTTGCCCTGCCCATTCATAAGATGTATTATAAAATGAGCATATGGGTCCCAGCTTCAGCTATGAGTTTGGAGGATCTACAGGCCCAGCTTTTGGCATATGTGTAACAGATGCATCTTTATGCATCTTTAGCATCTTTAACGACCTCTCACCAAGAGATGCACAACCCAAGAGTTGCCTCTGAGAGCCCTTTTTATAGGGCAGCAGGGGAAGCAATTATATGCTGTCTTGTAGCAAGACCCAGTGTCTAATCAGATCAGTGTCTTTAAATATTCTGCTTGCGTTGCATGCCTAATTTTGCAGTAATCCACTATTTCTATCTGGCCGTTTTTTTCCTGGTAGACTGTCTAAATACTCTGTTGGCATGATAGCATTTTTATCAATATAAACGTTCTGTGGTTATCAGTGTTATCAATGTAAGATCACAAAGGAGCCCAAGCAAACTTCTAAGAAACAAAAGGACTCTCTCACATTGGCTAATATTAATGTTTATAAGTCAACCGTCAGAACAACACCAACAACAATGTTGTGCATTATAGGGTTGTAAGGCAAAAGTCACTGGCCCCACGCACACAATTTGTATAGACACAGGCTTACTTGCTCGCCGGGCAGTCTCTCAAATGCTAGCTCCTTGGGAGCGTCCGATGCTTGTTCCTGAACAAATGGGTTGACCCCATAGATTCCTGCAAGGCTGCCTGGCAAGGGTAAGGTGTTGTCCTGCTCATGTCTGTGATACCTCGACAATATAGCAAACATAGTGACAAGTGTTTGGTTGACCCTCTGTGACAAGCCTGATGGTGGTGGGCACTTGTAATTGAAGAAGAGTTGGGCAGACATAGAGCTGTTGCCTCAGGATTCCTGGTGATGCTCTTTTTCCTCTACTATGACCTGGTAAATCTTATTCAACAGGTCCTTCTTCTACACTTGGTTTGTGTCAGAAGTGGGGTTGTCCATCATGGAAGAAGAGGAGGCCGGGGGGACCCGTTGAGAAAACCAAAAAAATAATTAAGCCTTTTATTTAGATCTGGTCAGTGTATTGTAAAAACCCAACATATAGTGTTTTACTAAGACTGTGGGCCACATCCAGCCATGAGAACAGCCCCAACAGAGCTTGGCATGGTTTCTCCAAGTCTGTAACTGTACTGTAGGGTTCAACACTTTTCTTTAAAATGATAGTGCCTCATTTAATGTTTTATTGGTGATGACTGCTTCTCCTGTGTTGTTACAAAATGTCCCATTGGTGAACAATTTGGTTAAAATCTGGCATCTGATTGACATACTTTTCATATTTATTCATTTATTTAGCATCCTATCAGTCCCTCCTTATGACATGAGCATGAAATTTGAATACAGGAGTGAATATGGGCTGCTTTCATAAAAGGGAATTAAGATAATGTGTATCATAATAAAGCAGCCATGTGTCTCTGATGTGGACAGGGTGGAGGGTGCTGTGCTGTGTGAATCAGAGGTGACCCAACCCTTTTGGACTTAATTCTTTCAGGACCATAAGGATTGTACACACGTAATTTTAATTATTTTGAAACTACATCATTGCCAAACTATGAAAAGTATGGAACAAATATACAAATATGTCCTTTGGTCCTCAAAGGTACTACTTTTGTGTATATATGTATGTGCATGTATATATGTATATATGAGGGTGACATGAGGGTGACTTTTCAACAGATAAAGTGGACCCCGGGAGGGCCAAAGATTATAGAGGTGATTGGAAATACAGTGGGTGTTCTTCTAGTAAACATCGTCATAGACAGTCCCTTGTGTTTTCCAAGGTGGAGTTGTTTTTGTCACATAGAGAATATGTCATGGGAAAAGAAGTGCACAGTGCTTGCAGAGTTGAATTTCATTCCATGTCAAATCAATTTAAGATGTGAATAAACTGGACAAATACCAAATACTAAGCAGAAGAAAAACGTTTAACCATAAAGTCAATGTAGTCAAATCAAGAGTGATACCAATACCAAGAATTGAATGATCCTGCTTTTTTGACCAGTACAAATAGCACTCCAGCTCCTTATTGAAAAGCCCTAGCTCTAGTTTCTTGGACAATAATTGTTAAAAATGCTAATCTTCTAAACTTTTTTGATCACAAGCCAAATCAGCATGTATCTGGCAATGTGTTCTAAGTGAAGTTTAGGGGACTGTAATTCTGACTGCTGGTCTGACTCCAGAAGACTTGGGATAAAGAGGAGGCATGGAGGAACTCCCTGCTGTTTCAAACATGACCTCTCACTTATCGCTGATAGAAGTGGTGTTACCGCTGATACAAACAACAAACGGCTGTCCTGTGTTGTATATATAATTAAATATCACATTAGTGGAGTTTATGCTCAGATTCAAAAGTCATAGTACAAAAAAATAAATGGTTCTCATATTTAAAAGTTTTTTCAATATGATACTCAGTTATGATAGTTCGAAACTTTAAAAGGATAGAATGGGATGTATTTTACTTTGCAGTAGGTAAGACTACAAAAAGGCAATGAACACTGAGGGATTACATACTAAAAGTTTCCTTGTATTTACAATCTAGAATGAAAAATACATTTGACAATTGCAGCTTCCCCACAAACCCACAGTATCATAGAAAGTTTACCATTTACAGCCACATGTTAACTTAAATGGTCCCAAAATAAAGCATGACTGACAAATAATCCTTATCTGGCATCAGCCAAATGCACATTCAATCTTATTTGGTTTTTCCATATAATCTACAAGCATATACAATGTAGCTGGAAAACTGTACAATCATTTCTAAACATCTGGTCCCTCAACAATCCACAGTAAGACACAGTAAGAACTATTCTACAAATGGGGAAAATTCAATACTGACTTGAAGGTAATAAGATAAACATTATTGTTGCTAAATAAGCTTTATTAAATTCAAGGTTTCAAATACATTACTGCCTATAAATATACAAAAGTATAAATGACTGTTACTTTGTGTGTGGGAATCCTATAAGGATCAATGCAAAAGCACATGCTTAAACACAAAAAATATGTAACTGCAAATTACCTGCAGAAATCACTGGAAGTTTCTTAATAAGCCAAAAAAATTGTCTAGTATAAAAAAACAGAATAAATATTGTATGTAAATTATGCATTAATTCATTAAGGGACTGGCGCTTTCTTTGTTTATATTCTTTTCTGACCGAATAGTACCAGTTTATTTATGCAAATAATCTATGATCTGTACTCTCAAAAGTGAGTGGGTGTGCCTTAGGAGCCTGTGCTTGGCCCACTATTGTTCTCCCTGTACATGCTACCACTAGGCTCAATTATTTGTAAACATGGTTATAGTTTCCACTGCTATGCAGAGGATTATCTTAAGGAAATAAAAGATTGGATGTCATGTAATTTTATTTTGACTCTAACTGAACTCTTTTTGTTTTTGGATTTATTAGTTGGACATAAGACTGTGAGAAACAGGTTAGCTACATCTATCCTAAATATAAATGACTATTCGAAAACGCCCAGTCCAACTATAAAACACTTGTGGTCGGATTTGATCTCTCCCTTGACGTACACATCAACAACATCACGCTAACTATTTCCTAATAGTCACATAATATTGCTAACTGAGAAATAGCCTTTCTTTTCAAGATGTTGAGAAACTGGTTCATGCATTTATAACCTCGAGGTTGCATAACTGTAACGCTTTACTTTCTGGATGCTCTAGTAAATCTCTAAATAAACTAGTGCAGAATGCAGCAGCTTGAGTACTAACCAGAACTAGAAAATTTGATTATATCTCTTCGGTTCTGTCATCTCTACATTGGTTACCAGTTGTTTCCTTCGTTTGTGCAGGACCTCTTTCAGTTCCTAGAATTAAAAAAGTCACAGCAGGAAAAAAAGCTTTTTCATACAAGTCCCTCCACTGTGGAATAAACTCCCCACTTTGGTTTGGAATTTAGACACTCTCCAAATTTTTAAGTCTAGGCTAAAAAACATATTTATTCACGGAGATTTTTGCTTACACTTGGACTGAGATGCATGTGTTTGTGTCTGGCATGCCTGCCTTGTCACACTCTGACCCTTTGGCCTTTTGGTCCTCTTGAACTTGACTAGTGCATCCTTGTCTTAGACTAAAGGCAGAGCTCTGGGTTCAAAATCAAAAGGTAATCTGATATGTTGGGTTGTTGTCTTCTTGCCACCTTGTGTGATCACACTTTTTGTTAATTGCTGGGAAAGTGGGTTTCTGATGTCTCACAAGATACTATGCTGCTCTAGCTAATGCTGCCAGAGTTTCATGCTGAACATAGCATCAATAGTTGTTAAAAGTCTTTGTGCTCTTAATTAATAACTAAATACATTTTCTTTTCTCTTTTCAAATTTGTGTATTCTTACATTTAACATCTGAGCTATTCAAGGAGAATGTGTCTTGGTCCTCCCAAGGTTATCTGGAACTAGACTGAAACAAAAATACTACACAGCAAGATCTTACTTCATCCGTTGACACAGACTGTAGTCAATGAGGTATCAAATTGTATTGTAAAGAAATGTAACAGGAGAATGTTAGGGTAGCTGTGTATTACCTGATGCATAACAGACGTTGGCTACTGCATAAAGAAAATAGGCCAAAGCACATGATTAAGTTATAAACATGGTTTGACAAGAAGAACATGCATGCTTTGGGATGGCTAAGTCAGAGTCCAGGCCCTAACCCAGTTGAACTGAACAGGAAAAATCTAAAGCCATTGTGCAGATCAGTTCACCAGCTACAAGCATTATGATAGCTGCCAAAGCTCTTTCAATCAGAGTTTTATACTACTTTCAGCCTGATGCTATATATTTAATCAACATATTAAAAATAGACATGGAAAGTAAAAATAGTGGGTTATTAGTACAGGTATAATGTGTTTTTAATATCATTACTTGTATGGAATGGATGGAAATCTCAATTTCTGAAAACCCACATGCTGAAATCCAGGTACAATAATTCCAAATGATTCACAAACTATTTATTGCAATTATGTGCACAGCCATTTCCTTCTCTCTTGGTAAAGAATCTAATTGCTCACTCTGGCAGATATCCAAGCCATGAGCCCACAGGATACGGAACCCCGTAGCAACAGTTAAGCTGCTTTGAAGCCATCCAAAGTGCTTCATTGTGGAAGTGAGACTATAAAGAGCAGCCCAAGCTGAACTGGTTAACATTCTGACCTCCTTAGCTCAATTACCACTATAATGAGCACCAGTGCCTTAGGCTTCTTTACTTTAAGAAACAAATGCTATTGTCTGCTCAGTTTCTGTTTTATGTATAAAATCACCTAAAAGTGTACAGGAATGGGTTTCTTTAATGAGTTCAGGATAGAAAATGGATTAACTGCATCATATAAGGCCATTATACAAAGCCTAAGCTACAATAGAGCAGCACCACCGGTGGTAACAGAGCAGATATATTGCAGCAGCATAATCATTAACATAATCAAAAAGTATCCTCTACCCTGGGTGGTACAAAACATGATAGTGTATTTTACTTTAAAACACAGCATCTTCATCACATGACTTGTTGCAATTATATAGTTCCAATACAAAGAATTAAATCTACAATTACAAACAAATTATGTCTAAAATTCTAGGCAAGCTTACATGGTGTAACTCTGCATCAGTGTGAAGATATCATTGTTTAGAAATCTGGTTAATTTTAAGACCCTTAGTACATAGTACACAGAAATGCAAATAATTCATCAATGCTGGAAAAGACTTTCAGACTTTGGGATAAAGTTGTGGAAATTCAAGTTAGGGTAAGTTTTCAGAGGCTTGGAGAGGCTTCCAGAGTCCAAAAGATGATTAAGTACAACTTCCCTGTGCTCGGAGGCATCTAAGATGGACCATCACACACTGAAAATATGTATTGTGGTCAGATGAAACAGTATTTCAGGTATATTTTGGAAAAAGGACGCTGTATGCTCCAGACCAAAGACAAAAAGGAACATCTACACTGTGATCAGCAACAAGTCCAAAAACCTCTCAACAAGTCCAAAAACCCAAAAAAGGTCTCTCATGATATGGCAATGTGTCGGTGCCTTGGCAAATGTTGTTTACACTTTTTTGATGGCAGCATTAATGGAGAAAAGCATGTTAAAAGGAACGATGCCTTTAAGATGTCATGTTTTCCACGGACGCCCATGCATTTTTCAATAAGACAATGCTAAACCACAAATGTTGCACAAATTAAAGTAGCATGGCTGTGGTAGAAGAGGGTACGGGTACTGGAATTTAGAAAAAAAAAAATGTGACAACGATGACCCCCTATTGTTGAGTATTTTAAAATGCATCTGCAGGACAAATGGGGCAAAATAACACATGAAACACTAAATCT
>JAUZST010040410.1:0-26899 GCA_034779995.1 Parotocinclus haroldoi
CACACACACACACACACACACACACACACACACACACACACACACACACACACACACACACACACACACACCTCAGCTCAACCATAATGCACTACTTTTTTTTACATTTTTTTCTCTCTTTGTCTGTGTTGCTGTATACTTTTTTTCAGTTGTTACTTTGTTTCATTCTCTCTTAGTTACTCTCTTTTTTTCTTTCATATTTTCTATTTGAATGTACCTCCCATGTTCACGCATTATAAGAAAGTGTTAGGCAGGGCCTTATGACCACTCATTTGCAGACTACATTTTCTAAATATAAAACTAATTTTAAGGATTTGGAGGATTACCCATTCTCACTCTCGTAGCTGTAAATAAATTCCCAGCACACACATGGCATTTCGCCACTAATCACGTAATTGCATGCCGTTTAAGAGTAAATGCCTGAATAGCATCCATGTTATGTAAAGGCTATATATAGTCCTGAATAAGCCATGGCGCCTATAGATAATGTAAGCTATGCATTTTACCAGAGGTATTTCGGTTTTAAATAGGCCATATGAAATACGAATAGCAACACCTTAAATGCCATTTTGATACATTTATTTATTACAGTCGCCGACCTTCATATAA
This sequence comes from Parotocinclus haroldoi, assembly GCA_034779995.1. NCBI lineage: Eukaryota > Metazoa > Chordata > Actinopteri > Siluriformes > Loricariidae > Parotocinclus > Parotocinclus haroldoi. The sequence goes on from JAUZST010040410.1 coordinate 610, forward strand.
TTCATATATAATCTTCCCTTATACACCGCCTAAATACTTACTTAAATGAGAAGCTTTAAGCCTGTGCCCACTCATGTGACCTGACATACACACAGTACATGCTTATATTTTTCTAATGACTCCAATCCTGATGGATCACGACTTACCGGACCGAGTTCCCTTTGCTCCTCTGTCAAAAACCTCATCAAAACCAAATGCAGGAAGTGGATTCAGCTCTTCTGACTTTTCTCCCTTTTCGACATTGTGGAGCAAGTGCAGACATTTTGACAGCGCTGCGTCTGTGGGAGAAAATCAATCTCAGGACTACAAAGTGTTCTTTGCGTGTGACTCTCCCAGCGGCCTCATTCATGAAGGCCTTCCAGACTGAAGGGGCTTAGACAAACCACTACTCTCTCTCTCTCTCTCTCTCTCTCTGGCTCTCTCTTTCTCTCACTATCTCTCTCTTTCAAACACACACACACACATACACTCTCAACCTCAACACAGTTTAACTGCAACGCAGCTTATCTTCAGGGCAACTCCAACTTAACGAAGCTCAAACTCGACACGCTCGGCACAGCTCTCGGACCCAACAAAACGCAGCCCCAACGCGGCTGAACCTCAACACGACTCAGCCTGAACGCGTTCAAGCACAACACAACGCAGGCTTGGCACAGCCTGATTTCAACACAGCTCGGCCTTGTCACATTCAAGCTCAGCACAGCTCAGCATTCCCTGCAGCTCAACCTTAACGCGGCTTAAGCTCAACAAACCAACTTTGGCATATCTTAACCCCAGCACAGGTCAAACTTGACACAGCTGAACACAGCACAAGCTCCCCGCAGCTCAACCATAACACAGCTTCACTTCAGCAAACCTGAGCCCAAACACAGCTGAACTTTAACACTCAACATTCCCAACCACAGCACACCACAACCACAGTTCAAACTCGGCAAACACCTTTCTTTCTTTCTTTCTCGATTTTTGCTTCATTCTCTTGCAATTTCAACATCGTCAAACCATCATGTTTGTTCATTCTTTATTCAAGTGATAAAGTATCATTCGAGCATCCTTGTTGCTCGCCTCGCTTAATTGATTCCATCGTAAATTAAAATCAGATGCATTGTTACTTAGAAAGAAATGACCGGCATATACATGCCGCCTTGCCACTAATCATATACTCACGTGCCATTAAAGAGTAAATGCCTGGATAGCAAGCATATTACTTTAAGGCTTTTGTAGACCAATCTAAACCTGTTAAAATGCTGGTGCCCACAGATCCTGTAAAATATGTATTTTAGGTTTCATTAGGAGTCACTGTGGGTTGAAGCTGTAATGCTAAGCATAATATATGATATATAAGCCTATATATGAAGACGTGGTCACGTGGTCCCTGACGGCAAATCAATCCCCTTTTCTGATAATTAGGCTACAGGATATAAGAAGGGAAGAAGAACGAAAGCCCTGCCGCCGCTGATCAACTCATAGATTCCTCGGGGTCCAGGCGGAGTTGAAATATTTATGACCACCTAATGACCCTGAATACATTGTGGCTGCGCAGAAACCCTGGCCCACAGAACGCAACGAGACACAGGACCAAAACGTGTCAATAAACGGACGAAATTCCCAAGTACTTTAGCACGTCAAGTCACAACGCAATGTGGCACACGTGAAGCGGCTCAGACGGTTTCTAAAGCAACCGGCAGATGGCGCAAAGACGCACGTGTTTACAGGGCAGAGAAATCTTCCTGGTAACTCCGATGGAAATAAAAGTGCACAAAACGCGACAAACTACAGTACAAGCTTACAGGCTTATGCACTTCTTCTTCTTTAAAAAAAAAAAAAATTAACATCAACTATAATATAAATGAATGATAGATATGTTGAATAAGACATTTTATATAGCTTTTTAAAACTTATTTAACCTCTGTGACTTTATGGAGTCTTAGAAATATTGTATTGCGTTTTTTAAATAACGCTTTGCTTGTAACATATCCTACTTTGTCGTAGACAACTTTGAAAGTTGTAGTTTATAGACATCACGCCATCATTTCATCAATTACATTTTTTCTGTGTAGCTGGAACTCAAATTTAATGAACTATTGGTCTTATTATATTTAGTAGCCTACTTTTAACAGGTCACGAAAGAAAGTCTTATTTACACCATGAATTATTTATGATAAAACATTGATATATCATTCTAGTAGGCTTTGCTTTGCAATGTAAGGAATGTACAGTACCAAACGGTATCGTATACGCGGTTTAAAAAGTAATTTAAAATGTGGGAATTAAAAAAAAAAAAAGTTAAACACGAAGGAAAATTGACACGCCGTTTAAAGACATTTGAAGTAATTTGCACATTTACATTTTCGGTCTTCAATAAGGATTTCCATTTGGCTTTCCATAAAATCCTGCCATAAAAAATGCAACGAAATCGAAAGCATTTTCAGTTTTGAAATCGAAATTAAGATATTGCACATTGTTATTTTAGCTACAGGTTTGAAACGAAAAGAGCAATAATGAAGAGCACTCATGTCTAGAAAATCCAGAAAAGCTTTAAGGAAATATATTCATATTAGTTATGCGTTTTATTTAGGCTATCGTGACTATAAAAACACTATGTGTTTTTATTATAAACTTGTATGTTTACAATTGTATTCTATTTTAAAATTATTTTTAAGTCTGTTCTATTATTAGTATATTAAATATGACCAATTAAACGTTGTGCCTATATAATAATCAATCAGCCTTTATCTTAAAAAAAATCATTTATATATAAATAATAGTTCGTTCTTTGTAATAAATAATAGTTCATATCTTTGCATAGATAAATTAAGGGTACGGCCTGTACAGCTCTGTATTTCTGTACAATTCAAGTCACTGTGTTAGAAATTCAGGATAAGAAACAGAAAGGCTATGTGCTTCAGACTTAACGCGGCCTTTTAGAATAAACGCAGCATGAACTGTCAGGCTAAATGGATTCATTGGTTAAGGCAATTTGTGTGGAAGGTTCAATTTGTAAATAATCATCTTTAAAACGCCATTGTTTGTGTCATTTTGGTTTTACGTCCGTAACAAATAAATAAATAAACAAACAGGCACTTGTAACTTTTTTTTTCGGCTTAATTAGGGTAATTGCTCTAAAATGGGCAACAGATAAATATCCCGTTAACCTTGTGGCTTAAGTGGCCGATTTAATTTCCTCGCATTAAGCATCTCAAACACCGCCAAACCATGGCACATAAGTCTTTAAGTTATTAAATTATTACTCTATCATCACTCTGGTGTGCAATATGATTCCGCACGATTTGTTTGCTTGTCTGATACAGAAAGGCAAAAGAAAATAGGGCTTTCAAATGCTGGTCTTCGTCTTGCCTAAATTTAATCACGTTGGTCTAAAAGTGAAAAATAAAAAGCCAATATTCGATGCCATCAATGAAATTATGTATAAAGAGGAAACGATTTTTTTTGCCAGTCCGTACCCGTTTATTAGAATAATAGTAAGCTGCATCTCTCACATTAGTCTTCCATGCTAAAACTTCCCTAAAAATGTCTTAACGAACCAAACTTTCTTTCTATACTCGGAGAAAAAAGGGACGACAACTCTTATTTGTGTTTTCGAATATACATTTAAGTAGTTAACAGTTGCAGAGATAGAGAGGGTATTTATAGGTATGCTCATATGTGTGATCTTGTACCTATTATTATTATTCTGTTTGTCTAACAAGGCTATAAATTAAATTAGTATATAACCCACCTTCATTTGCGTCGTGCGTTTGTATGTGTTTGACAGGATAAAACAATTAAGAGCGCAAGAACAGATTTCAATATAAAAGCGAATCAAATCAATTTCAGATGCGAACAGCAGAGGGCGCTTCTCCTTTTGATACGCGTTTTGATATACGTGCGAGATTTAAAAATGAACTACAGTATGTCATTGTGTGAGACATTAAAAAAAAAAAATACCCTAAAAAAGCTAGTTCCGAAGTTCAGACATGATTGTTGAAGGGTTACAGTTAACCATTGTTGGGTATGTTTTCAGTGGTCAGTTGAGTCAGGTGTCTTTGAACAGGAAAATCAACAGATCACACTGGTCTAAGGCCATCCTGTGCAGCCCATGGTTCAAATCATCTGAAATAAAAATGAAAATGTTCGGGTTTCTGTAGCAATCCAAACTTTGACTGTGTGTGTGTTTGCATGTGGATATGCGCTTGGTTGTGGTTTGTGCAATTGCGTGTAGGCACACAGGTCCGGGTGAAAACGTGTTTGTTCAAGACACAGTACGATTGGCTCCTGTGAGTCTATTGTGGGGTCTAGAAACTATAATTGATGTGTTTAAGGGCGTGGGCTTTGCATCTTGGCTATGTTAGATCTCAAAGTGCTTTAGATGCTTGAGGTGGCCTGGTTTGTATACACAGTATTTATGACTCACAGACTGGGGATTTTTTTAAAATTCTGTTTGCTATCACCATAAGTATAAAACTACAGGTTTGTTTTACCTGATTGTACATTATTACCTTCGATGCAATGAAAGAACAGCCACAAATACGTTGACCAAAAATAAACATGATACATGCTATGTACAACAGAATACTGACAGAAAGGGCGTCACTAGAAAAACAACCAGATGCCTCATTGATCCAGATATTAGCGCTGAGAAGAGCAGACACGGGAAGCTACAATACAATTATTATACCTTATGCTGAGATATTTTCACATGAAACCGCTTCAGTCGCTTTGCCTTCTTTAATAACTTATCCCTCCCTGCCTCCTCGTTTTCTTTTTCCGTCCCAGCGTTTTCCAGGCATGACCAAAATGTGGAAAATGCTAAAATCATGAATAGTTTTTGGGGAAAAGCTAGACTGGGGATGCGTTATGACAACTCTAGCTCAGTATCAGATCAGAAATGTTTTCAAGCCATATTCCAACATTGTATTGTAAGGATAAATCATTCATTCGAAGCACAGGACATAAACAGAATCACTCGAATGTTGTCGAATACTGGCTTGTGGCTCTTAGATTGTCACTGTCTGAGTATTAGCCGATCCTCTGATACGCTCTGGTATTTGTTTTGTATCAAAAACAATATCAGATGACCTGGAAACGGGATTACAATTCAAATGCTGATTTGCTTGTGCCTTTTGGAGTTATATGGATCAAAATTCTTTGGATCAAGGCTTCTTTGCATGCTACGTGTGTGTGTGTGTGTGTGTGTGTGTGTGTGTGTACGTATACAATCCATATATAGATCGCAGTCACGTAGTAAGCTGATGAACAATGCGCAGCACAAAACATGCACTCTTCCAGTCTACACACTGCAGGTGTGAGTGAACTTGGCGTGACACTCTTGCTTTGTGAGCCGTAGTTCCTGCTCAGAGGAAGAAGGAGTTAAGGTGACGAAAAAGAGGAGGGAATGCAGGCAGCGAACAGCTTTTGTGTCACAGGTCAGCCTCATTTTTTAGCCATTGGGGTGCAGGGTGAGATTCAGGCTATTTTTGCGGGTGTAGGGGACGGTGCGAGCCTTCTTTTCAGTCACGTGGCGAAGAATATGAGGCGCAAATGCGTTCATCCTAAATGGCGAGACAGATCCGTATGTGTGCTTACGGACATGATGGGAATGAGGAGCTGCTAGACTCTCATAGCGGCCTTTCCGTAGCCCCAGGCCTGTGTCATGTATATGGATACGTGCTTGGGAGTTCGGGTCTATGTGTGTATGTGTGTGTTCAGAGGGAAGGCCTGTCAAAAGGAAATGGTCTTCTAGTGAAGAGGAATGTTGGGTTAGCAGAGCCAGAGCAGAGGTTTGCCTTTGTGTAAGTGCGGGTGTATGCGTTTTGTATTTGACCGTGTTTTGACCTCCCCTGGGTGCCCCCTCACCTCCCCTTCACCCTATCCTCCCATCCTTCACCTCCACTGCCTTCCCTTCATCCCTCCTTCCACAACAGACTGATGGGCAGAGAGCCTCATTCTCCTCTGTTGAACAGGCGCACACAGACAGCACACACACAGACACCCACAAAAGGGCATCTGTGACCTCTCACTAACCCTCCTTAACCTAGACGTGACCCTTGTTGGAATGCTGAAATAGATTTTAACCCACTTATAAACAAACATAAATCACTTTTCATGTCATTTATTGATAGTAATCATGTGCCTTATCTTTATTCTTTAAAATAGATTTGAATTTGGCAGTAAGTACTTTAATGCCTGTTGATTTAGGGTACTCATCTCAACTCAACGCATCTGGATTAATTAATCCAAGTAATTTATCCACAGTAATATACTGGTTTTTAAACTAATAAAACACTGAAACTAGCCCAAACGTCTGTACTTCTTTACTCTTTTTTTAAATATGAAAAGGTATAAACAGTCATGAGTTTGTAATTCGTTAGTGATCAGACATAATAAGATACGTTAATGATTTAAATAAACCATTACATGTTTTTTGACCCAAACAACACCACTCGTTACACTTAGTGACCTAACTGAGTCAGCAAATTGACTCACAGCAAGAAGGTCCCGGGTTCGATTCCAGGTTGGAGCGTCCTGGGTCCTTTCTGTGTGCATGTGCTCCCCGTGTCCGCGTGGGTTTACTCCGGGTACTCGTGTATATCCATGTTCCAAAGACGTGTGTTAGGTTAATTGGTGCCTTTAAAGTAGCCTTTAGTAGCCTACGATGGATGGGCGTCCCGTCTAGGGTTGTTCCTGTGCCACTGTCTAGGCACCTGCCTCCTTGCCACCCTAACCAGCATTAAGAAAATAGGAAAAGGAACGAATGAATATTCGCAGTGAGACTTTATATGAGTGATGTCAGCACATACATAGCTACCAAACCGTTCAAACCGGGGCTCGGTTGGGGGGGCACCGCTGCCTCACAACAAGAAGGTCCCGGGTTCAATCGCAGGGTGGGCCGGCTTTTTGGGTCCTTCCTGTGTGCAGTCTGCATGTACTCCCCGTGTCTTCGCGGGTTTACTTCGGGTACTCCGGTTTCCTCCCACAGTCCAAGGACATGCGTGTTAGGTTAATCGGTGTCTCTAAATTGTCATTGACTTGTGTATGCAAAACACCTCAGCCGCGTAACTGGAAACAGGTGCACGCCGGTCCCAAGCCTGGATAAATGGGGAGGGGTGGAGAAAGCAATGGCAAAAACTACTCCACTGTCCTGCCGAAATACTTAATGGATCACATCGATAAAATACAGAAATGTGTGGAGATCGATGATCCATCAAGTGACCGAGAGTCGGCCGCGACCGTACGGTTAATCCAAAGATGCACTTGCAAAGCACCATGGTCTTTAGTGGTGTACTTAATTTGTGGCTCCTTTGGGCGTGCTGAAACACAGCTCTTTCATTTGTTGTTCAGCACAGTGATTTCCAACTACTTGCTGAACATATCAGAAGATTTTGACATTGTGTTCTGTGCCCGAGCCGACCGCTTAGTGTGGATACACCCTAAAAGCAAATTTCCCCCAGATGTTCTTCGGAAGTCACCATTTAGAAAACACATTTGATTCCATCTGTCTGAAAGCACTTCCTTCTCAGAAATGTTTCGCATATAAATAATTAGATAACAGGAATTCATTATCAGTTATATCGTATGAGGAAATGCCTACTTGTTAGCATTAAAAAGAAAAAAAAAAACTTTCAATAATGTCAGCTTGAAATTGCGATTCACCTACTGCTTGGACATTTTACAGTTTCACCTCAAATCCTCCAAATGGATTTTGGAAAGTTTATTGCCTAACAAAACGTTTTACTGGTGGCTCCCTCACCACAAAAATGTGTCGACTAAGGACCCTGAAGCTCCTTTTGGTTCTTTCATTTGGTTGCTCAGTATTGCGTTGAACGGAGAGTTTTTCACCGCCTTCAATCGAGTGACTTAATATTATTTACTTAATTCATTTCGCATGAGCGTCAATGGCATTAATTACTGTGACATTAATTAAGTACAAGGTAAAAACACGATGACAATTTAGACAGACCAGCTGACCTAATGCAGATCCTAAATACACATCTTTGGAATGTGGACGGAAACCGGAGCACCCTGAGTAAATCCTCACGGACTCAGGGATGACAAAATGGCAAAATCCACATAGGTGGAGTCTGGGGTTGGGATCGAACCAGGGATGGTGACCGTTCTAATCACGTGGTGCCCATTTTAAAGAACTGAGTCGGTAGTTAGTCTACTTTAATTTAATTGTGTATTTTATTTTGAATGTATTTTTTTATAGTAGAATGTATTTTTTAATGGTTCAGATAGTTGATTCAGCAAGTCGTATTATTAAATATTATTATTAAATACCACTTTAAAACGGAAGTTAGGAGAGTGTGTGTGTCAGTCATTATGGTTTATTTGTTTGTTTTCTTTACCATCGCCTGAGCAAGGCCCTAAACCCACAATTGCTTGGATTGTAAGACTGTATAAATTCTAAGTTGCTCTGGATAAGGACGTCTGCTAAATGCCATAAATGTAAATATGTAAATATAAATGCTGTAAATGCACAAAAATGGACCCAGGCCGCTTCATTCTGGAATATAACCGATCGTTGGCACGTGGGCCTGTATGCCTATGACAGATTGATTAGGAATAGGAATCTATAGGACACTAGAAGAGATTTGATTGGCTGTTAAATGCATTGAACGCACCGCACATTTGCACGCTGAGAATTAAACACATATAGCAGAATAACGTACATGCATATTGCAGATATTTGAGAGGGCCTTATATGAACAGGTATTAGAAATGCATGCGTCAACACGTCACCTTCTCTCTCAAATTACTGCATGCGAATGAGGATAAATAATGCTCGAATGTATAAACCAAATGTACGTGAAACCAATGCATTGTGGGTCAGACCTTCTCTCAAGGACGGCAGCAGACATATGCTTCAGCGCATTGACAGCCACAAGACTGCAGCCCAGATGTGTCACAGGAAACGCTACGTCTTATGCCATAAGTCATTCGTTCTGTCAAACACGCGGACTCAAAACAAAACAGACACGCAATAACAATCACTTTGACACCGTTTGATACTGCAAAACATTTTATATCGCACATGGGAATAAGTAGCACAATAACGAGGAACAGCGACAGCGCCGGAAGAAAATCTCTTTTAGCAGTCGAGTGGAGAGATGGTTTAGAACCACAGGATCATATGTTGTGATGTCATAAGCTGTGAAGTTATTCAGTTCATCAAGAGTAATTGGGCTAGAGTTGACGTGCAGTACAACCAATAAAACAACTTGGTCACTCAAGTTTCAAAATAAAAGTCCCATTTTGCTTAGTCAGACTTGACGCGCCACACACACGCGCGCGCACACACACACACACACACACACACAAATAGCTTTTACTTCCATATTTTAATATTAAAATAATAAATGCTTAGCAATATAAGAGCACAATATTTACCTCAATAAAAGACATATATTACATTGTAAATAAAAATTTCACCAGAACATGCACCTTCTGCATAATGGATTTAGACAGAGTATGACGTACTTCCGTTATGTGACTCCTAGGCAGAGCGACAGACTCCCAAAAAGGGGAGCGACTCCGGTAGTGTGGAGGTGGTTTTGGTACGAAATATCAGATTTACAACAAACACGTAAGCTATGCAGAAAGTCTGTAAGAACAAACCTAATCTGTTTCACCACCTCAAGCAGGGGCACGCAGCTGAGAGAAGTCCAAAATCATGTCAGGTATTTTAAACTATAAAATATATTTTGTTGCAATTGAATGTTGTTGAAATGTATGCCCAAAAATCCCCTCAAATATCGTGGATATTATTTTAGGGCCATAATCGCCCACCGCTAATTGATGGTAACATCCATTTAAATAAATCAGTCAAAATCAGTAACCATGCTTAACACAAAGCAAAGTTCTCAGCAAACAAAGTCCTGTCTGAGCAATAATGACATGTTTTACTTGAAACTGATTCCTTAGACACAAAATGCTATGGTGATAACGATGTAGACATGACAATTTTTAATCTCCACCACATTTATACATAGGACTAGCAGAATTACATTAAGAATGATTTTTTTAAACATCGCAGACCTTCCAAACGTCCACACATAGAGCACAAACAGAATTTTGAGATGTTTTAGATACTTTCCAATAAAACTTTGCGCAATACACAACACAACACCCCATAAGAAGCCCATAAGAAGCTTTCGGAACTGAACGGTTTGAAAATAAGCCTCAGACGGACCCATAAGAACTGGCGCATTTTTGGTCTGCATTTTATGGACTATTCACTGAACTCCAAGTGTGGAAGCTTGGAACCTGTTGTAGAGAATAGTGAGCTAACTCTTTTCCAACCAAAAGCAGTCTTGACTATGAATGTGCGTGATTGAAATAGTTTAACCTCTTATCCTGAGTAGAACTAATCCCATTATGAGATTCCATACAAACTAAGAGGTTCTGTAGCACTACTCATAACTTCCTCTTCTTACCCCAAATCATTAAATACGCTAAACGGATCCTCTCCGAGATGAGATGTTAGTAAAATTGTTGAGGTTGTTTTCCACATCAGTGCTCCCTCGTCTTTAAGCATATCAACAACATTTGCTTTAACTAGCCCATCGGATTTGCATCTTTTCATCCGACGAGTCCTGCATTTTACACGTTGATGGCTTCTCCTTTCTCAGTACATGTAATGTGATTAAATCATTCATTTAGGTTCTTAAAGGTTCGCATTGTTCTAGAAAATGTGAGTTTCAAAAGTGCTGAGGCGATACAAATGCGTACTTAAAACGGAGGGTTAGGCAGTTAACCTAAAATTCACCCTAAATGGATATTTGAAAGTCATTTTTGAGTCACACCATTACCCACTGTGATTATTTTATATGAGAACTTAATCCAGTACCATTATGTGGGTTTCATAATTAGATAAGGTTAGCCTGTGTGCAACATCATATACTGGAACTAAACACAACACAGGACTGTTGTGGTCTATGGAACTTGAACTTGTATTTCGTGAAAACATAGCATATGTAACTTCAAAGCCTTACAGAAGTAATTGTTGAGCCTTGGCACCGTTAGAAAGTCGTATGCGAAATGCAACTAAAATGTTTAGAAACTGCTCTGTTGTTTCCATCCAGGTCAAATTCCCATAATCCTTCATGGACATAGGGTCAGTTCTGAAATACACAAACGAATGAGACAAAAAACACCTTTCCTTGCACCTTGATCTGCCGGTTAGTCGCTTGTTACTTTCTCACTGCTAACATATGTGCATCATGAAGCACAGAGGCATGGAATCGGCAAAGAAAAACAGCAGACAGATTGTACTGAACACCTCAATACCTTTCAGCTCTGTAACAAGCCAGGCGATCAACTTTTTGCCTTCAAAATTCATAAAGAAGATGGAGAACTAGAAGACAATTAGAAGGCTAATTGATGGCCCCAGGTCTAGTCATGTTCTTGTGGACTTTCTGGGAAGAATAAAGGTTTTTGGAGCAGCAAAGGAGGGAAACCTCCATGCTAATCCCACAGTTTTGGATGTTAAATTTGAAAGGGATGGGTGGATTAGCATCAAAAAGCATCAGTACTTACAGTCCTGGGATTTCTTTTTAGGAATCAGTCCTGTTATGAAAACATTGTACATTAATATCACGTTACTGTATTTAGCAGTCAGGATGTGAGACGTTAAAGGAGACATTTCAGACGAGGGAATGCAGACAGATGTTCCTTGACAGATATTTGCTTTTCAGAGAGGCAGGTGACATTCAGATGCCAAAGACACTTTGTTACTTTAAACTCACCAATCATATTATTAGGTACAGATTCTTGTTTCTGCAATCATTGTCCATTTGATCAGTTCCACATACAATATAGATGGACTTTTTAGGTCTGCGGTTACAGACCTATTGGTAGGCCTATTGTAGTGCACCTGTTTCTCTGCATACATTGCTAGACCCCTTTTATAATGGCCACCATGGGACCACCACAGACCAGGCACTGTTTGGGTGGTGGATCATTCTCAGCACTGCAGTGACACTGATGTGGTGGCGGTGTGTTAGCTCTCTATTAGACACAGCTACCATATTGCTTCACCTTGTAGATATGAAGGCAGCCACAGTGGCTCATCTGTTGCTGCACAGTCCGTGGCAGTCGTCCTCTAATCATACATCAATGCTCGCAGGATGCTGCCTGTATTTAAATGCTACTTACTCATATCTGCACAATGCACAGTGCTGAGTATGATCCACCGCCCAATTAATACCTGATCTCTGGGGGTCCTGTGGTGGCTATTACAGAACAGAGTAAAGGGGACTAACAAATGATGTAGAAAAACACATGTACTACAGTATGTAATTGGAGAACTACAATGTGTACCTATATGGTAAGTGGAACTGATAAAGAACAGTGAGTGCAGGAACAAGGATATGTACTTACTTGGATTTTCAGTAAGCAGAATCATTTGAAGTAACACAGGAGCTATATTTTGTGTGGATAAAGAGTAATAAAATTAGTTTACAACCCAAATGGCAATGACAATTGTTAGGGTTCCTTTAGGGATAGTGGTATTTTAGTTGTTAGGGGCACTTTTTTTCCTCCATCGTCGGTACTGAACGAGCCTCGATCCGTTCGCGCTCGCGCACCCGCTCAAATAGGACGCGCCCCGGTTGGGTGTTTGGCCACCCGGCATGGCTTTCTTCCACTGCATGCACACTCGAGCTTACGCTCGCTCCTTGGCATTCGGACTACCTCCATGCCTCACCATTTGGGAGACGTCCCAAATCGTGCTTCCTGCCCCTTTTTTTTTTCTATATTATTTCCCCATTCTTATTATACATCATGGGATATGTCTATCCCGCACCCTTGGGTCCTACCAAAAAAACCGCATCTCGTAACAAAAATGGGAGGTTAAAAACAGAACGTGATGATTTGCAAATCATGGAAAAGACTACAAAGACAAGATATTTCGTGTTCAAACGGATAAACTTGATTGTTTTTTGCAAATATTCACTCATTTGGAATTTGAAGAAGTTGAGACGGGCCAACAAAAGACTGGGAAAGTTGAGGAATGCTCAAAAAAAAACACCTGTTCGGGAGCATTCCACAGGTGAATGTCATGACTGGGTATAAAGGGAGCGTCTACGAAAGGCTCGGCAATTCACAAGCAACGATGAGGCGAGGTTCATCACTTTGTGAACAGCAGCATGAGCAAAAATCCAACAGTTTGAACTGTTTCTCATTGTGCAATTGCATGGAACTGAGTGGTTTCATCATCTACAACGTCTCAACGTCACTGGACATTGGGGTTGTTCCTTATTGTGTTCCCTCCAGAACTTGAGGAAAGAATAAAAGAATGACATCTTCTTATTAAAGTGGGGCCCAGTCACTGTACAACCATGAGAGCAACACTCTTACAAACATAGTTTGTAAGCAGCTAAATGGAATTACTCCTGCAATCTGAAAAGCCTGAGAGAAAAACCATTAAAAAAGAGGAGCCCGTCAGCTTGTTGACCAGTTGCACTGAGTTTAAATGCTTGGGATCTCACCAAACCATACCTGGAGCACACCAAACCAATAGAAACGGGATGGTTTTTCACCACAGCCTATCACAATCATGAATAATAACAGTACATGAATTGTTTCTTTACGCTGCACTAATCCTTTCATTTCTGTGTTTACATATGCACTACACTTTGCTTAATGTTGTCTTGTATGTAATTAATCTTCTATTGTGAATAAATACATTGAATGAATAACACTTTGATTGTGAAAAGGGGCGGATTCCGAAGAGCGTAGCCCCAGTTTGCATTTATCTCAATAACTATAAATGATTTCACCGGTGAGTTTGAAGTGGCTTCTTTGTCACCTGAAAAATCTCCAGCGAACAGTGAGGCAACATGCCCTTGTGTCCGGTAATAATTTCATCCCTAAACTGAAGCGTTTTTTTTTATAGAGCTAGTGAAAGACAGGATGCAACTGAAATGTGCTTTGTGCCTTGTTAATTAATGCAGGTCCCAAAACAATATCTTAGAATTGTTTATATTAAAAATACAAATGAAAAACAAAACAAACAAACAAAACCTGTCTGAAATCTCATCAAATGTAATGCAGCTCATTACCGGTACCATGTTACATGCATATAACTTTAGAACTACATAACTATTAGACCTGGTCTATGTACAAGGTGCTGGTTGATCAGAAAATCAAATTGAAATCAAATAGCCATGTTGCTGAAAACAAGTGCTGCTCGATGTCTGCATCACAGCATTAGCTCTGGTGTTCCTTGTGATCAGATTTTGACTACACAGTGGTACCTCAGTACTGAAAACAATAAGTACAGGGCAGTTATTTCCCATAAGGAATAACGAATGCACATTGAAACGAATCCTTTTTAGACCTCCAAAAACTACTTTGTTGTTATTATATGTATTTAATGGAGTTCTTTTCTATAGATTTAGTTTGGGGATATGTTCTGATAAATCCATGGCAAGTTAAATAGAACAGAGCGACTTCCAACTGATACAGTCTTACAATTCAAGCAATGGTGGGTTAAGGGTCTTGCTTAAGGACCCAACGGTGGCAGCTTGGCAGAGGTGAGATTTGAACCCTGGACCATCAGGTCCAGAACTTTAGCTGCTAGGCTACCGCGGTCCCGAAACATGCACATGAACCTTCATTTTCTATTGAAAGTGAAAAGAAAAAGCAATACTCTACTCTACTGTTGAACTCATGGTGCTGCTGCTCAGCTGGTTGTTGCCTGGCAGCACAGCTTTTGTGGAAGAGCATCGTACATGTGGGTTTGACTTTTGAAAAGAATATTTTCATGTTGCATGCCCATTGCCTGATTTATGAACGTTAACAATTGTTTGTCTAATTTCATTTCTGTGATTCTATGCTTCATTTATTCATGCTATACTTTTCACGTACAATTACATACATTTATTCAGAGCGACTTACAACTCATACAGCCCATACAACTCAAGCTATGGTGGGTTAACGGTCTTGCCTAAGGACCCAACCGTGGCAGCTTGGCAGAGGTGGGATTTGAACCCTGGACCTTCAGGTCCAGAGTCCCGTATCCTTAACCGCTAGGCTACCACAGTCATCTTAGACTTAAAATTAGTCAACAAGGGGTCATGGAGTCATGTCTGACCTAGTAAACATTTCCATTTCAGTGTTTTAGGGATGCAGAAAGTGTGTGTGGAAGGTCTCAAGCTCTCCTCAATGCATCAGCAGTGTAGAAATGTTATCAGGATTCCCTCTTTAGATGAAAGGCTCACGGGTCAGGATTTGCAGAGGTCAAAGGCAGGACAAAGGGTGAATAACCTTTCGCCTTCAAAGAGTAGGAAAAAGGATATTATCTAAGCACTGAAGAATGCCATGCTCAGTGCACAGTTTCAGCAGATTTACACTGTAATGTTTGTTGGCTTGCATTTGCCTGAAAGTGGGCGTGGGTGGGTGATTTTATTTCTAAAATAGCCTTTAATTCATTGTGACATATTGTCTAATTCAACAACCCATATAGAACTTTAAGAAATGTGTTTGATCAGTATTCCTGGATTTTTTTTTTTTTTAATTTGTAGAGTCTCACCCCAAAATGCTATTTAAAATAAAGTCAATATACATAGTTATATTCCTTATTGCAGTCCTGTACCGTTTTAGTGGTGGTGTCAACGCCACAGATACTATATGTGTCAACTGAATAGATGCAATAAATGTTTCTCCTCATCCGGGAGAAATAATTAATTAATTAAGAATTTCCTGATTGACTTAACGTAACATCGTCACATTTGCAGACATATTTGTAGGAAGACTGGGAGAAAATATCCTAAAACACTACATTGGCTGGCGACCCTCACATGCTAAAACATCTTTTAAATGGGATTAAAAGGAATTGCAACATTGTAAAGTGATAAATGCTTTGCAAATCTTTTTTTTTTTGGAATATATTGCAGGCCTGAAATGCAAGAATGGATATTTATGAACAAATTAAACCAAGACGACCAGTTTATAAAGCCAAAATAAATATGTTTTTATATGCATCTTCTGTACTGTCACAATATTTTCTGATTTGGGGGTTGTATGTAATAAATTACCGTGTCCTGTTATGTAGTGTAATCCTCATCATATTAAGTTTATTTACATATCCCATATAATACCTCACCTTTACTGTTAAATGCATTACCGAATGCCATAATGTGGCATAAAGGTCGGTATAATAAGTTACTGTATAATCATAAATTGCAATATGTTTAAATAAGTCAGTTCACTTACAGTGTTTTCGACATGATCATAGTATAATAAGTTACATTATTCTCAGAGGTACTATATAATAAATTCCCATGTTCTGTGTAATAAATTAGAGTATGCTCAAATGTACTGTTATAAATTACAGAATGCTGTATAATAATGAAGCAATAAGCCTGGAGAAACCATGCGTTGCAGTGATTTTTATCAGGGATTAAGGGTGTTATTAGGCACGATGTGCTGCAGAGAGCCTAAAACCCCCTTACCACGTGACAAAATTACCATAATGAACAGCCTCTTGCTCAGTTCTGCATGAAAGCCAGCAACTTGCCAGGATTTTTTTTCTTATTATACAGAGTCTACTTTAGCTCTATTTTTGCGACATTTGAGTTTTTTTCTCAGCGCACTTGATATTTGACAGTTCTTTCCTCATTTCTACGTTTTTAATCAATCCCATGCCTTCTCATAATTTTTTTTCACCATCGTCAAAAATGCGACTGCTAATCCACTAAGTGAAATATAACTGACATCAAATGCTTCATGTTTGTTATGTTTTGCAAAGTAGGAAACCGTTTAATCTACAATTTTTACCCAGAATACCTTACGTAACTGGCCAACTCTGGTGGGTCAGTGGTAAGAGCCTGCTGCTGGAAATGGCATTTCTTAGGGTCTGGGTTCGAATAGATGGGGCCTACAATGTGGAAGCACATGTACAGAACCTTGTCTACAACCAAGGAAGGCTTGAGAACAACCCATACGACTCAAACCAGGATAAGCGGGTACAAAACGGGATGGTTCATTGATTGACAGCAACGTTCTTTACTTACATAGTTCAAAAAGATACTGCTGAGAATGTAGTAATAATGCTGTAAAGTAACAATAAAATAATTTATAGTTTATGTCAAAAATGCAGTTCTGTTTATATGGTCCTAGAGCTCGCAGAGTACAGTGTAAGTAATATAAGAACCATTTAAGGGCTTTATGAATTGCACTTTAAAGGCTTTTGTACAGGTATTTCTACATGTGTGCATGAGCGAGTGTGTGTTCAGCGACCGGCAGCTTTTAGAAACTTTTAAACAGGTTTTAGAGTGAGAATTCCAGCCATATGTGATGGTATGAACTGCAGAAAAGACAGTTCATCTGTCTTGATTTGTTTTACAATCGTTTTCTTTTTCCTCCTCTTGATTTATATTTCTCTCCTTAAACTCCACCACAGTGTTGAAATAGACCCAAGTATGCAGAGAGTTTATTAGATGAGTACATGTTTATATAAAACAAGTGTGAGAGATTATATTAGAGGGACTGAAGCTTAATTCCTCTCATATAGGGTGCACATGCATACCAGATGCACACACGGAAAGTCTATTGTGTATCAAATATATAAGTGATTTCAGTCTGTTTTTGGTTATGTTTTCATATACCCAAAACTAAATCTAAAGCTAAGCCTAAAGTAATCTCAAACCTCCTTTAGATAGTGTAAGTTCATTGTTTTAGCAAAGGTATAAGGACCATATTTATCGATGGCTGGACCCAAATTGGAATTCGGATTTCAAACTTTAAAACTTGACCAAAACCATAGCCTTTTCACCCTTTTCCCTTCTGGAAAAGTGGCTTCTTGGCTGCTAACCTTCCAAAAAGAGCATTCCTGACCAAGCTTCTTTGCACTGAAGCAAGGTGAACTTGGCTTTCCTATGAAGCTGCCAGATGTTGCAATTGCTCAAGTGTAAAGGGAGCGCACACTAAATACTTGTCACTGTAGTCTATAGAAGCTGTTTCTCTTGATCAGCACTTTAAGGATAAAGAGATTGAAACTGAGAAATTATTCTGCATTATCATCAAACCACTGCTAAAACAATGGTATATTTAATCTAAAGGTGGCTTAAGACTTTTGCACAGAACCGTACCGACTGTCCATTTTCCACTTTTCCACAAGGAAGTCGTCGTTTTTGAAAAAAAAACAAAAAAAAAACACACGATGCATAAGAGTTTTTAATATCCTCTGTCTAACAAAGGTAACAATAGCAATGAAAACTAAAATAATTACTATCAAGTTATCCACTTGTTTTCAAAACGCGCTCATTTCCTCACTCACTCCATCAATTAATCCCTCTCCTTCACCAAGCATGAATCAGGTCAGTTAGTGTCTAAAGTGTAACACTGTAAGCGGGTGTGTGTTTGTGTGTGTGTGTTTGAATGTGCATGTGTCTTATGGATTGCGTTACCGTCTAGAATTGTTTCTCATGTTAAGCGCTGAGCTGCTGGTTCGACCCAGGCTGTCTCGGCATGGTCCTAAAGAATGGATGAAATGAACGAATGAATGAATAAATGAAAGAATTCAAGTAAATACATCACAAAACACATGAGCAAAAAAGCCATGAGATCCAAGAGTGATGATATAAATTATGCGTCATGGAGATGAATATTAATTATGCATCGCCCTACCACTCATTGCACTGAAACACGTCTCCCCACCTAAATGATGGATAAAAGTCATGTTCCTGCTTAGGCAATACATTTCCTCCTCTGATGGTTCTGCAGGTGTTGATGTGTTTAAGGGCTAACGTGTTATTTGGAAAAGCTCTATAACTAGGCGCTAATTGGGCAAATTGAATGATATGAAACTGGCCTGGTGCTAATTAGTTTACCCTTTCCTGTTAATTGCTGTTCAGCTGCTCATTGCCATAGTAGCGTAGCCGCATCGCAGCAAGGAGGTCCTAAGTTCTATCGAATGTGTAGCGGCCTGGGTCCTGCAGTGTGGGGTCTGAATGTCCTTCCCATGCAGGCACTCCGTTTTCCATGCCTGTTAGGCTGATTGAAGATTCTACGTGACCCTTAGTGCGGGGTGGTACAGTGGCTTGTGGGTAGCACTGTGCCCTCACAGCAAGACGGTCCTGGGTTCAATGCCAGGGTGAATCAACGTGGGTCCTTTCTGTGTGGAGTCTTCCTTCCTTCCTTCCTTTGTCCATGCGGGTTTACTCCGGGTACTTTGGTTTCCTCCTCCAGTCCAAAAAGATGTGCATAATGTTAACGGATTGGGCTAAATCGGCCCAACTTGAGTGAATACATGTATAGGGTAATTTAGGTTAAGTTAACCAAATAAATGTAAAAAAAAATGTTAGGGTGCGAACACGTGTGATCTACGATGGATTGGTGCCCAGGAGATAAGAAAATAGCTGAATTTCCATCCACAAAAATAGTACTGGCATACTCGAGGTGCAGCAATGTTACAGCTGTTACATCCCAGTCTAGGATGGAAACCAGAATCGGAAAATGGTCATGGAAAGGGGAAAAATAATCGACGATATCTGTCACCACACACGACTCCAGGGATCAGGCAAAAGTAATCTGAGGGCCAGAATGATTCGGATCGTTCTCATGACTTTTGTGACTTCTGAAATGCTCAAGTTCATGCGATGCGTACACAGACAAAAGCACAAACAATAACCGATACACAGAATAAAAGAAAACACTCAATGGGAACCAAATAAATATGTAACCCCGATATCGAACTACCGTTAAAGATCAAAACAACCAGCTAGCAAACTTAGCAAAGCAACAGCAAAGCATGTACCGGTTTGACTGGATGAGGTAATGTAAGGTAGTACAAGTACAGTACATTGTATTAGAAATCCCACTATAAATGATTAAGTATAAAAATAAGTAATAGCCACTTTAGTGTTAGAATACCTTTTAGTGTTGCACATGGCTGATTGGCACACAGTCATGCCCACCTAAATTCTCTGTGTTCCAGTAGGACAAATAGTCTAGAAACTCCCCCTGCTCTCTGGAAAATCACGTCTGTACATACAACAGAGCAGACTTACCATAAAGAACAATTTCTAGACAGGAAACTAATTACAACACACAACCCCACACAAACGGATAGCAGACATATGGACCTAGATCCATTAGAGTGGTAGTTCACATAATCAGTCTCTAGCGTTACTTTATTATGTAGACGACATCGCTGAAAGCAGAAGGGTATTTCAAGTTTGCTGGAATGAGGTAGGAATTTTTCACTAAGAAATAACCTAAAAGGGCTATCCAGAAATACTCCAGGACATTCAAGTCACATTCGGATATTGTGACTGGACTCTTTAAGACTTACGTCCGTAATCTTTCTCAGATCTCGAATGATTTAAGAAAGATTTCTTACGCAAAGCTTAAATAATAAAGAAGCTTAATATTTGACACTATGCTTCAAAACTGTAACTCGACTGGTCGGTGCACGGTGAGTCATTTTTAGACCGCCGCCATTGCCTCCCTGCATTTTGCGTATACTTAAAAAAAAATTGCCAATGCACAAAAAAAGATGTTTGAGAGTGTCAAAAAGACAAAAGAAATAGGCAGTGCTTTGAGAAATGAGGTTCCCCGTGTAATGATGTTCCTCCTTTGTTACCGTGACCAGTACTTCACCTCGAATTCTCCCTCTTTCCCTCTCACCAGCACGCTCTCTCTTTCCCTCTCTCTGTGCACATCTGTTCGTGCCAAGTTTGAGTAAGTGGGGCACTGATGGGGCATGACCGGGTCAGAATGCCAAACATCCTTTTTTCTCTCTCTCTCTCTGTTCTCTATCTTTGCCTTTTAGTGCTCACCTGATATTAAGCTAAGTGGAATGAATAACACAAAGGCGATAGAGGTAACGCAGCGTACGTATTACTGGATTAACGTTACTGTTAGGCACATAAATAAGACCAAAAAACAAACAAACAAACCAAAAATTGGGGCGCACGCATTCAAAGAGAGTCCACAATACACAGAATACACAGGTCCAGGATGTAGAACGTAAAACGGCAAGATGACCGTATCTGTTTAGACACACACACACACACACACACAGACACACATTGATATAATCTTCCGTCTTGTCTTTCGCGGGTCTCGGGGGGGAGCACTTCCTGGTGTTGTGAGGGAACAGGAAATTCATTTTTCAGCGCCCTGACAGTCTGTAGCACGCCTTTGTATTGTTAAGGTGGAGAGAGACAGCAAGGTCACTCTCTCTGTAGCGGAGAAGCGTTTAGGGCAAATACACACAAAGATTACAGTACATATTGATTACATAGGTAGAGTTAGATGTCAATTTTAGATTGAGTCAAACGTCAGTGTCTTTAGTTGGTTCAGTTAGTTCATGAATAGAAACTTGAACTTAGCTTCACGTTTGGGTCATTAGGCATGAGAGCCTGTATAATGGATGTTGTGTTTGTTTAAGCAGGTAGGTCATTGCCATGATTAAGACTTGGATAGTAAAACAAACACAGAACACACACACACACACACACACACACACATTCTGGCAAATAGACTAAAGAAAAATGGACTAGTTAAACATTTCTATAATAGGCTATAGGGTCTCCAATATTACTTGCATGTGTGTGTGCGCATGTCTGTGTGTGTGTGTGTGTGTGTGTGTGTGTGTGTGTGTGTGTGTGTGTGTGTGTGTGTGTGTGTGTGTTACTACTGATACCTTAGTCTTATTATTTTTTGTGTCTACAGTTTGACAGTTATCTATACATCCAAAATATATGATGGAAATGTTGAATTTTCCTAAATCAGAACAATACTATTGTTTTGTATTGTTTATATTATTATTAATATAAACTTCTTTGCATTATGGTTTGCATTATTAATCAAAGCCTGAAAACACTGCGTCTTCTTTTTTCATTTAGACCACAGAACATGTACAGCAAATAAATACTGTTGTCATTGCTGAATTTTATTTTTTTTTTACATTCGGAATTGCGTCAGTTTAGTTTATAGAATAAAACGGTAATGTTGAATTTCACTCAAACACATATAGCACCTACTGTACAAATAGTAAAAGCAGAGAAAATGATCGTTTTGCAGTGGCCACTTTATTTTTGTTTCCTGAGCTGTATTTTTAGGCTGAATATACATTTCAGGATATTCCACTTATCAAACTGATCATGAGCCCTCAGTTCCGTTTATGAAACTTTATTAAACTCTAGATATTTTTATTCTATTGTTTACTTTTTTACTCTTTTCTCAATCTCTCTTTTTTTTGCACATTCAGATTGAAAAGTAAAGCATCCTTAAAACCAATGAATAAAGATCAATTTGTCTACATTTAATTGCCATTGTTATTAATCCGCTATGCTCTTGGGTGACACAGAGGTCTAATGTGCTATGCAGTATCACGGAGACTTAATGTAGCATTTTGGCCTGATGGATGCTGCCTGCAGACACAAGTGGCTGTTTGAGTGAGGTTAAGGGATCCTCAATGAATCTACAAAAGCTTCCCTTACCCAGCCCTATGGTGAACTGTCCTGCCAAAGCCTGGGAGGTGTTTAAAAAGAGAGGGGGGCTGGGAGAGACACACACAAATTATGAACAAGCAAAAATGTAACCTGTTCTTACGACTAAAATACAGTTCTGTAAATGAGATGCAGTGGAAAAAATGTTCTTGTCGCACCATGTTGATGAGAAAAAAGTTTTCTTTTCAAATAACCTTTTTTGAAATAATGGGGGTGCTCAGGGACGTCTTAAAATACGCTTCGTGTAGTATAGAAATACATTACCTAAATACATTACCTATATAATCAGGCTTCTTAAATGTTTTAGCTGGCTGTTTGCCTTTTTTTTTTTTTTGCCAGATTGGATATTCTGTTCAGGGTTTGCTCCTGGGCAGCAGTTTTTGTTTCTTACAACAACCTAAATTCTGTCTGAATCACACTAAAATAAACACTATGTATACACTATATGGTATTGTATTTGTTCTCTTTACAATATAGTAATCTATTTTTCCTGGAGAGCTTTATTGCTGTGTGTTAGAGGCCTGGCTACGTGTTCTGCTCTCTGTTCTGTGGAAGGCTCATGCATTCATTTCCCTAACAAAGCAGCAGGGGCACCTGGCTCCCGCATCCAAACTTCATCCATCTCTCCAGCCCAGGCTGATGCACAGAAGAAAAAAAAATCAAATTCTTATTTGCTTGTAGAGGGCAGGAGGGAATCAGGGAGCGGGAGAAGGAACGAGAAGCAGAGGAGGGGTACCTGGGCAGAATGACCTCCAGTTGAACCCACAGCCGTGCTCTGTTTAGTCATTTATCTGCAGTGAGCAGACGTGATTGGAAACCGCTGGGCTCACATTTTTCTAGACCTGCAGATGGGGAAGTGTGTGCGCATGTGAGTTTGTTTGTGTGTATGATTTGCTCTGCCCATCGTCACGTGTGCCTGTTTTTTTGTTTTTTTTCTGGAGCAGACGCTGGAAAGCTGATAATAGGTCGATGCTATCTCATGCCACATAGCATATCCTATAAAATATCCCATCCTACATAATGTAACGATGAAATTACGATCAACCTTATATGTGGACTGATCTAATTATGTAATATTCAAATATTAGAAATCTGTAGTCTTAGAGTCTGTCCTTAACCTGCATCCTTACTTTTATGAGATACAAAATACAAACGTACATATGTGGCAGATTTAGCAGTCATTACATTTATTTTACAGTAATAATTCCAGGCAACAGTTAGTTCTGCTTTTGCTTTCTGCTTCTTTGCAGAATATTTGAACTTGACACTGGACACTGTTTGCATTTTGGTGTGGTTTTATCTGATCGTGTTAACTTTTTGTAGGTACAATGTTTAGTCCAGACCCATCATGCTCACTCATTTGCACTTTGTTCCCTGTAGCATCCCACTATCTATTCTTTAGACGTCTTTACATTATATTTAATGAATTGAAAAAGACACCTTTAAAACTACAGTGTTTATTTTGTGTTCATCTTCTTTCATTTAAGGTCCACTCGAACCTTTCTAGCTACATCTGTCCTTTACCGCTGCATTATACACTGATCCAGCTGCTACAGTAATACAGCTGCATGCTTAATCCCTCTCTTAGGCCTTAGGATGCCTTTTTATCAAATGTGATCTGCAAGTGCATGACCATTATAAAATGTTGTCAGAACCGTTGTGGTAGCCTAGCGGTTAAGGCACTGGATTGTGGACCTGATGGTCCAGGGTTCAAATCCCACCTCTGCCAAACTGCCACAGTTGGGTCTTTATACAAGGTCCTTACCCTAGCATTGCTTAAATTCTAAGACTGTATCAATTGTAAGTCGTACGCACACACACACACACACACTTGTATGAAAGGTGAATTGAATTGCAAGTGCACTCATAAGTTAAAGATGTTATATACTGAATAATGTCGTGGTTCAATTCCAGGTTAATGTCCATGTAAAAAAAAGCTGACGTTACTCGGTAAGATGCTTGAACACCTATTGAGGGGGGCGGATTTTAAGTGTCACCAGGCTAACTAGTTAGTTCCTCACTATGTCAAGGTCTTGTCCAGAGGACAATACTTTTCAAATGAATGTCACATCTTTACAATGCAGTAAGGTACGGGGAAGTGTGGTTATACATCATATCATGTGTAGTGGTTCTTTCATGGATGAAAAGGTGCAACCCAATAAATGATCATGTTGAACGCTACATGTGTTAGCGATGCAGAGGTAACGGTAACCAAGTAACTACCTGTGTTTTGAGTGTGAAAGCGAGACAAAGGAAGTGCAAAGTGCCTGTATCCAGCAATAAGACTGAGGGTATCCGAGAGCATAAGGAGAGAGTAGAGAGTAACGAAAGAAGGAGAGAAGGTGTCAATGACAGTGGTCTATCTGTGCCTGCAGGGTACTGAGTGAACTTTTGAACCCAGGTCACGGCGAGAGGAGTGGGCGTCGCACAATGAGACTAACCTCCTCTATTTCCTCTGCTCTTTCCATTCATTAAGGCAAGGGAGTAAGCGAGCAGAGAGTGAGAATGAGAAGGCAGAAGGGAGGGGCGTCATCAGATAAAGAACGAGCACATTTGCCACTCTCCATGTGCCCTGAAAATTGATGCCACCTTTGCATTCTTATTGGATCAACCTACAAACGTGCCGGATTTAATATTTCCTTTTTGCCCTGTTTCTTTGGGATGCTCTGCTTTTTCTCTGTCACTCTGGGATGAAAAAAAAAATGAAGCAAATTAAGACAAGATTTAATCACACAAGGCAATTTTCCATGTTATAATGCAGAGATTTATAATTGGCCTTTATTTTGTGTTATGACGTCTGCGTTGTTGTCGGAATGATCTAATGATTTCTCATCACTCCGGCTTTTAAAGACACCCCTCGCCGTGAACATTTAGGATATGAATAAGTGCACAGTACACACTTGCATACACCACAAGCTCTAATTAAAGACTCTGATTAATTCAGAATAGTTCATTACGTTCCGTGCAATTATGTCTAGACCATTACCAACTGGGAGGTTTCTAAAACTGTACTTCAGCGAATGCAAAAGAGGGACAAAAAAAAACAGCCAAGTGCGCCGTGAAGCCTCAAACTTGGTTTTATTTTGAGGCTATTCACGGGACCTTCATATTTTTCAAACAAAGCTGTCACGGCCACTTGCATTTCTCACTCTATGCAGTGCCAAACAGCTGACCAATTTAAAACAACTTAATGAAATACACAGCTGCTTGGCCACAACTGACAGAAACTATACAGAAGGGTCCTTTCAGTTCACTTCCTCTGAAGAACCTGCAGTGTGTCAACTTTAGAAATCTAGATTAAACAGAGAAGCTCCTTATCCCTTCTTTGTTTTCAAGTGCACTCTGAAAAGTATAGCCTGATAAAAGTCTGGACAGGGGAATTACTTTACAGCATTTGCCACTGGAGTATAATGTCCCAACAGTACCTTTAATCAACAGCATATTAAGATAACATGACTGCAGATTGCTCTTCTGAAAGTGAAAGATTATTAACTTTTACAGGAAGTTCCTAAGTGCAAGCGAAGACACTTTAAAATTGATCCCAGGGTCACTGAAAGACCTTGGACATTTATCAGTAAAGAAAATGTGCATACATATTTACAGAGTGTCTAAAGACATATGATTTTTTTCTACTTATTTTACTGAAAATCGTTTAGAACATTTCACACAAATTATTTTCAAACGCTTTAACAATCAAGTATTTATTAACTATTATTTTAAAAAATACACACAAAAACCTTTTGCATTACAGAAGCTATTAAGTGTTGGTTCTTTTGGTGTTATACTGTTGTGCTTACAATTTATATGTATAAATCATTTACAAATATATG
>JAUZST010040421.1:0-26899 GCA_034779995.1 Parotocinclus haroldoi
ACTACACAGGGAGTGTGGGTTCATTCGGCTTCAGCCGGGCACTAACAACGTGGCCTTTATAGTCGCTCAGAACTCGGAGTACAACAGCACCATCTGGTGCTCAAAGCTGGAATTGCATATGATGACATAATTAAGGATTTAGAATCCAGTTAGACAGGATGTACAGGGAGCAGGTGGACAAAAACGAGTACGACCTACAATAGGACGAGCACATACACTCCCTGAGACCATTTACAGCTTCAGACCTCAGCTGCTAAAGAGAACGTCTCGTCAGCGACAAACATATTGCGATGTCATGTCGAATCCCGCAGCCATTTCCCGTCAGATCCAAACCCGAACGCGACTATTTTTCATACCTGACGTGCTCACGGCCGTAGAGTAAGGACGCGTAAGGTCACGGGCGTTCTCAGCCCAGCAGCCACACCCATACTGAGCGGCCTAAGAGAGACACGAAGGACAAAGACATGAAGTGATCACAGGGGAACATAGCAGTTCAGACCTGAACCTGCTATTGAGGACGTCTGGGGGGAACCTCGGGAGGGGCGTCGTTTACCTGGCCTACTCGTCCCGGGTGCTTCATGGCTAACCCTCCACTCGAGACGGCGGCTGCTACGTTCCCTTGCTGATCCACGACGACGGCTCCAACCGTGTCCAAGGAGGCGGAGACGGGTTCCTCCAGCTCCACCATTTCACTGACCTGCTTAAAGAAACGAACAAACGGAGTTACGGTACGAATGCATTTCGATTTTTCCGCACTAGTGTCATGGTTGCATTTTTCAGGTTCTCTACACGTTCTGTACTAGGGACACGTCAGGACAGCATGGGGGCCGGTCCAGCACCCGTACCCTCTTCTTCTGCAGCTTTCGAACGGGGGCAGCATGTGGTTTTGGATTGGCTTGTTGGAAAATGAATGGACGTCCCTGGAAAAGACGACGCCTTAAAAAGGCAGTGTGTGTCCTGATGCACTTTTCCGCATTAACGCTGCCGTCGCAGAAGTGGAAATGACCTTTTCGGAAGGGTCCTGACCCAACCCCGTACCGAGGACAGACCCTGGTTCCTCATAACAATCTGGATGGTCCTTTTCCGTCTTTGGTCCGTTTCTAGTCTTTGGTCCGGAATAGCGATTGGTCTGAGCAGAACACACGTTTCCACGGGGTGACGGTCCATCCCAGACGCCCCAGAGCCCAGAAAAGTCGACTCTGCTTCTGGACGTGGTTAATATGAGGCTCCTTTTTTGTGAATGTATCTCAAACAGATCACCTGCCATAAGCCCCTCCAGCTCAAATCATCATTATAATCACCTGCTTTTCGTCATTTCTGCCGTCCTAACATTTTGGGGACGTGTTGCATATTACGCACAACGTACCCAAGAAACCAAACGTGGACCGTCTCGGGTTCATGCCGCCTGTGCCGAAACAGATAATGCCATCTCTTACAGTTCCGCTCGATTGTCGTATCCTCTTCAAATGACCATGCTCCGCCTCCACGTTCTCTGCCAGCTCCATCTTCCGCTTGTTCCTCTTGTAGGCTGACAAACTAAATTCTGAAATGAAATGAAGAGCAGTTAGCAGTTCCACGTTGGACCTTCTGACCCTCTGCTACGACCCCCTGGTGCTCCTGAACATGCGTCCCTTAATGGCCTCCCCCCAGTGACCCTGAAAGGGCCTCAGAAAGGATAACGGACTCACTTGTGGCCATCTTCTGGGAAGGGCAGGGACGAATGCCATGACTGAGCGCCCACTGCTGGGCGCCTATTCCCACCAAGAAGCTACAAAACACACAAGGTAATGATCTGTACTTACTTTTACACTTTAAGCATTAAGGCTTAATGGTGACGACGACGACAATAGTGATATGATTCGATTTATAGTTTAACCGTCGCAACACGTGCCGACAGAAAACAGAATCGCGGTATTAAAAGGCAGAGTTTTTTTTGAGTGCTTAATAAGCTAATGAACTAACCAGGGAGGAATTCTTCCGGCGGAAAGCTTCCCTTTACGTGCTTCATTCAGTAGCCTCCTGGCCACCAACACTGGGTTCTTGATTCCTAAGAACACCATGGATTGTAAGCATGTACGGCGCTCTGGATAAGGGCGTGTGCTAAGTGACATGAAATGCAAACGAACCCGAACCCACCACTTAAAGCACCAACTGCTCCATAATCCAGTGATTTCCCCTCCATGATACTGGCATCACACTCGATGTTCCCAGACAGATTCAGATTGGATCCTGTCCCGGCATTGGTGAACGGAGAGTCCTGCAAATAACAAAGACGAGAAGCATCGGTACGCTCGGTCCACGCCAGGGCGGGGAGAGGATAAAGAGAGAGCGGTGCCGCCTGAATACAGGTACGCTCAGGCACGCTTCTCTGGAAGCATCCGAAATGCCTTCTGTCCCCATAACGACAAAGAAGACGTTTTAACACAGGACGCTGGGCACACGGAGACTGGGTGATGAATCGTTATGACCCTAGTCATTACAAATTAAAGTCTGATTACCTCTAGCTCGATCAGAGCTGCAGTTACTGCCTCGAGAGCTAAGGCACCAGCTCTGAGCTTGTCCACTGCCTGCCAAAAACAAGGGACAGTAAATATTAAAACTGTATATCTGTCCAGTCGAGGCCCAGACAAAACAAAGGATTTTTATAGGACGAACCCCAACACTGTCTGAGAGGTCCGGCCTAAACTACGACCTATGCTCGTTCACGTCAAGTTCGTCACTGAAAGCGAGCCGGTCCTCGTTAGCATTGGGTTCAGATTATTCATGGCTGTAAACAGGAATAGAAATGTAATGCACTAACTTTCTGGCACGCCCTCTTGCACACATGTTTATACTCCTTGGCTTTGGATTCAGAATGATATCCTGCCCCTGGATGGAAAGGAGGAAAAAAAAACAAGGATTAATTTTGGGATCACAAAGAAAACGAAGAGATGTCGCGCGTATTTTCCGTCGGCGTATCCGATAGCGGCGTTAGGTTCTTTCAACACCAGAGGGCGCAATCATTATTGTACAGGGGGAGTCCAAAGAGACAGGACACCTTTCTATTTCAGAAAAACCAAAAGGGGAAATTATAGATCTGAATATCCCAGCAAGCTATGGGCGAGGGGGCCCATTTTTTAAGGCTATGTCCAGAACGTGGTCGCCATCCTGAGAGCTGGATCAAAGGGGAAGGTGGTCATGTAGGATATCAAAGAAGATCGGAATTTGGGGAGCAGCCCTTTAGGGGACCCGTCCCTGGATCCCTGGTCCCATGCCGTTCCTGTTTCCCAGAGCCTGGCACGTATCTCCTCCCTGCATCTCCTGACGGGCCACCGTTACCTTACGAGCCAACCGCTCTCCTGGTCCTGCTGCCTCCATGAGGAGTCTACCTCATCCCTCTACTGCTCTTTGTTGTCCCGGACCTCTTCTGGTCCACGCGGGCCCAACTCTGCACCAGACGATGGATCTGCACCCGCTTCGGACGACTCTCCAGGGCTCCACTGGGCCAGCCTGCTCACTTCACGGCCTGCAGATTCCTCCCAGAGCGCTGGGTCTTCACGGACTTTTGGTTCCTGCGCCTTTTATGCTTTAGTCCCTTTTCCTGGTTTGGTTTGTTTAATAAATTCCCTCCTGTTTTCATAGTCGGTTGTCTGTCTGTGGATAATGACATCATGGGTTCCTCATCCCCAAACGTGTGTTCTACTAGGGATCGTTAATTATGCCCGTGCATTTATTTTTTTTTTTTTGGTATTTGCTCACACCAAAGACTGAAACGTTAAGCCTCTTTAAAAAACAAAACAAAAAAACCCGATCAGCAGCCGTTAATCAAATTATAAATGGGTCGGCTGTGAATTTGAGTCACGAACCTGCATGCACCAGCACGAACCCCACAGCTTTGTGCGTCCTGTCGGAGCCAGTGCTGTTCTGGGAGCTTACGGTCCCTGAATGATTGGCTGGGGAGACGGTCCCTCTGCAACCGGTTGAGTTTATTGCTTTCTCCATGACCCGGACGCGGCAGAAGTTGCATCTTGGCCCATCAGTCCCTCGCAGCTTCTACATGATGGTCCTTTAAGCCCTGAAGAAAGTAAAGCACAGAACTTCAGACCTTGTCCTACGGATTGAAGCCCATCCATCCATAAATCATCTGCTGCTTAATGCACATGGATTCACAGGCCACCCGGTGCCCACCCGTTGCCCACCCGGCAACTCTGGGTGCAACGGCAGGACCCATCCTAGGCGGGGCGCCAATCCATTGTAGGGTAGAGATACCAATTAACCTAACACGCATGCCCTTGGACTGTGAGGAAACTGAAGTACCCTGAGTAAACCCACGCAGACACGGCGAGCACACGGGGAGCACACGGGGAGCACACGGGGAGGACACGGGGAGGACACGCAGACTCTGCCCCACCCTCCGAGCCACTTAAAACAACATGGAAGCGTGGACTTAGCCTGCCTGGTGGTGTAATGGTGTAGGGGACCTTTTTAATTAAGCACTGTTTAAACCCCACACTCTACCTCATTAGTCTCGCTGACTTTGTTTACCTCTTCATGGCCAAATGGCACCTTTAATACGGACCGCGTGACCATATTTTGTAGAAATGTAACTTATACAGAATAATATATTCATAAGTTAAACGTAAAAAACGACGCGAATTCAAACCATCAATATTCATTAAGTTTCCGGATAGACATGGGTATATTTGGACGCTCGTGCAGCCAAACGCTCCACCGTGTTGGGACGTGCACAGAGTCAAACCTCGTCTCGGGTTTAATCGTAACCAGACGCGTTTAAATAAGCCCGGAATACATACTTAGCTCCAGTTCGGGTTTCCATGGTGATATATTCCCAGCATAGCGTCCATTCAGTCAGCGGCTCTTTTTTTCTATAACTCTTATGTTGTTATTTCCGTTTCTTCCGCTTCCTCTGTAGTTGCTGGTATTTTTGGGTAGCTCGCAGGCCGGTCACTTACTGCCATCTACAGGTCTGCGCCGCATAACGACCGCCTTGTTTTATGTGTAAGCACCGGCCGCTGCCTACCTATTAGCATAGTGATTTATTCTTTCTGTGGGAGTCTGGAAGTTTATTTTGTTTGAAATATTAATATCATTTCGAGATCACAATAAAGGTTGCCAGCTATTGCAAATGTAATGTTTTGGGGTTGATTGATGGATCGAGTTGCTCACAAAAACGAGGGATAATGTTTTTGTTCTTTAAAAAACATTTTTTATAATGAAATATCATATGGAGTCAGTTTAGGGGAAAATATTCTGAGCATTTCCCCCCAGCTTGCAGTTCAGCGTAGCACGTTTTGTGTGCACGTGAAAAAAATCCATGCGTGTATCTGAGTTTGTAAAAAAAAAAAAAAAAATTGTGAATGTGTAATAAATCCCTCCTCTCCTGTAGGAAATGGTCTGAGGGGGGCCTGTGACCCCTGTTTGTGCATAAGACCCAAAATGTGGTGCTCCGTCCCTGTTCTGTGCTACTGTCATACAAATATATATATATATAATACAAAACCCTAAACTAATGAAACAGAGGAGAGAAAATGTAAGAAGCATCTTCCGTACCATCCTAACATCTTCTGATTGCTTTGCTCCTAATTTGTTCCCAAATCAAACATTCCTGTCCGCTTTTTTAACACCCTGATGTTTTACTCTAAGGTCAGATGTCGCGACCTTGTAAAATTCCCCGCTGAAGCTATGAATGCGCTCTGTGCCCCAAACTCCTCCTTGTACTCCCCCTCTTCCATTTTCCTCCGGTCCTTCCCCTGTAAGTAATTTAGCAGTATAAACACGAGCACTAAGCGCGGTCCTGATCCCGGTGCTCGGTCGTTTGAAGCGTTTAGTCGGGTGACTGGGCTCCGGGGGTCGGTGTGTGCCCATTAACTCATCCAGCAGCCATGCGCGGGTCCGTCCTCGTGCTTATTTTGGGGATCGTCCTCATCGCGTCCTCTCAGGTAAACCGATTTCTGCAGCTTTTTCAAAATGTTTCAGTCTAAGCTTTGTGAGATGTGACGCGATTTTCAGGTTTCCCTAAATCCATTGCTTACAAGAAACGGGCTTAATTTCGGGTTTAATTTCCTCTCGTTTTTGTGCCGGCAAATAAAAAAAACAAACCATTTTTGTCCAGGACTGTTGTTTTTTTAATGGTAAACGTTTAAATTTATTACTTTAACTAGTTTCAAAAGTTTCCTTAACTCCGTGTTTTGTTCGTATTGCGAGAAACAGAACCGTCACCTGATTTCACCTGCTCAGACCTAGAGTACTGAAAACGGGTGCGTTTTACATCAGGCTGTTCCTCATGTCATCCTTTCACTTGGTTAACAGAGATATGACGGTCCAGCTGGTCCGCCAGGCCCTGCCGGAGTCCCGGGAATTGATGGAATTGCTGTAAGTGGAAATTTCACCATGTATCGTCCTCCTAAAATCAGCCATAACTGGCAGAGAGTCCGTACTGTAACCTGTGCTGCGTGGCCCAAGGTGGCGTGGTTCTGGTGCCCTGTGAGGGACTGGCCTGGGGTGAATTCAAATATTCCTGTGGTATTTTGTTGGTACTGCAAACTGTGGAAATTACAAACTTAACACTAGGTGTTAACCAAAGTATGAGCTGAGCTGTGGGGTGACAGATCTGTCAAGTACCACAGAAACAGCATAAATACCACAGGGTAATAAATACAGTATCACAAGAGGTACAGTGTCTCAAAGAAACATACACGCTATTTGTAATTCCACAGGAACCATGTGTAATACCACTAAATTACCACAGGAACCGTTTGTAATAGAAAATGCCAGAGAAATATCTCAGGGATTTGTGTAGTTATTATCAGAGGGAGTTTAGGGTAAGGGTATCCTCCCATTACCGACCCGGACCATAATACAGAAAATGGAAGATTTCACCGCCGTAAGTTGACCTGACAGTGAAACCTCTTACTCGCCCGGTCGCTCAGTCACGGCAGTTTGAAAGCCCCAGAACTTGAAGCGTGAACCTTCTCCTCCAGCGTCCGGTACGATCAACATTTACAGCGTTTAGCAGACGCTCTCGTCCAGAGCGAATTCTGTATTCTTCTTAGTAGACATGATCTCATAGGGACTGTGGTAGCCTAGCAGTTAAGGTCCTGGACGATGGGCCAGAAGGCAGAAGGTCCAGGGTCCAAATCTTCCCCTTTTGCTGAACCACTTTAGGATCCTTAAGTAATCCCTTTAACCCATGACTGTCTTTCAGGGCGACAGAGGCGAGGAAGGAGAAGACGGCTCGTCTGTAAGCATTTACACTCACTCTGGAACCAAACGGAACTATTTTCGGTCCTTAAATAACAGCTGTATGATATCGTACGCTCTTTTAACGCATCCTTTTGAAGGGACCTGACGGTGATCCTGGGAAAGCTGGCTCTGCGGGGCTTCCTGGATTACCTGGAGCCGATGTGAGTACTGAGCCAATTGTTTTCCTACCTTTGAATGATGTATACTATTGAGTAAATGGTAAGGCATTTTGAGAGGTTCAGCGTAGCGTAAAAACATAGCCAAAAATTCTCAACTGAAGAAACAAATCCAGATAAAAGATACCGTCTTCAGAGCCCAGGAATTTTTCCTGAAACTACAGAGAGGCAGAGAACAAAATATTTCCTGCAGTGTTTGGCCGAACAAACTTGTTGACCTTGACTTCAAACACGTACAGAATAATCCGAATAATCAGCATAACCATCCTTTTTACTTCAGCGAACCAAAAAGATTTAGACTCTGCGTGCAGAGTCCGTGCACAGTGGTGTGCTTCTAGTGCAAAATTCTCAGGAAGGTGGGGAATGACGAGTGCAAAAGCGGCTTATTTGAGAAGGTCAAATATTCAAACGTCTGCAGCTCTGTGTGTCTGCAGGAGAGACAAAGTTCTGTCTCTGTTCTGTTAGCTCTTCAGGCACGTGTGGTCTCAGTTCGAATGCAGGACGTACCGTTTAACTTGGGTATTACGGACACCGGACATCATCGCACACTTTGCACATGGTGCTTGATGAACAATCATATGAATCAGAACACAATATGAACACGTTTAATGAACTGCTCACCGAAAACGGGGGATATTTCATTTTTGTGAGCGGTGTAGTTAATCCTCTAGAACAGCTGTATCTTTTATTTTATAAGTATTTATCCCAGAAATGTATGTTTTGAAATGAATGTTTTGTTATGCACATGTTTATTTCCTTTGTTCGTGTTGGAACGACACAGAAAACCCGGGAAAAAAAAGCCAAACGTGACATCATTTCATGCAAAACTCCAAAAATGGAGCCACCAATTTCAGCCATGACAGGTACACGATGTGGAATTCTGGGAATACCGATTACGGAAGCATTCCAGACGGGACCCCGGTCTTACATAATTGACGGCAACACGATAAACGACGCCTCTACGCTTTCTCACCTTCGTAATGTGTTCTAAAGATGTCCAGGCTGATCCTGATGGACGTTTCTCCGATGTCTCCGCTCTTCTCGTTTTCAGGGCTTGACTGGTTCCGTAGGAGATGCAGGACTAGATGGACCCCCTGGCCAGAAGGTGACCGTCTCCGAATATTAGGCATTTCCCTTTATGTAAAGAAATCGTCCCGTTTATATCGTGTCAGTCGTGTTCCCTGATGTTCCGTTTGTGCTGTGATTCAGGGAGAGCCGGGAAAACCTGGAATTCGTGGCGAGGCCGTAAGTGTTCACGCCTCCTCGAAATATCCCATTTACGTTTTTCTTTATTGTAAGATGTACAAGGGTGTAAGAGGAAATGACTGGAATGTACATTGCTCACCTTTCCCATATTTCAAAATGAAACACCCCCTAACATTTGTGAGCGTTTAGTATATTTTAATTTGTAATGCTAAAGGTCTCGTCATTTTCACGCAGGCTCAAATCCGGTATGCAAATATGTACCTCTTTTTTCGGCAGCCGTTCCTTTGTATTGGGGGCAGCATGTGCTTTTGCATTGTCTTGTTAACAAACGCATGGACGTACCTGGAAAAGAAGGCAGCGTATGCCGCTCTAAAATCTAAAAAGTACTTTCCTACACTAATGCTGTCATTGCAGAAGTGGAAATGACCTTTCCTAAGGGCACTGACCCGACCCCGTACCATGACACTCCCTGGCTTTTGGACCCAAAAAGCACAGGGTATCCGTTTTTTTCTTTAGATGCCTCTGAAAAGTTTTAAGTGGTATTTATTGATGTAACTCTGTATTACAGAGCTTGATAAAGTAATTTCTCGATCATGTGCTTCTGTTGACTTTTGATACAATCTGTTAGCTGACCTTTTTCTCTCTTTATAGGGTGTCGGGCCTGATGGACCCCTGGTACGTCCTTCTAGTGAGGTCCCACATCAAATGACAGCGGTACCTCGGTTCTCCCGTCCCAGACTCACCCAAAACAATAAATACACAGTAGATTTTTAATAAGGAATGTATAAAAGCTTATTGACAAATCTCATGTAAATGACTAAGTAACGAATCGAAAGTGAAAAATAAAAGCAATGCACTTATTAATTCGGCGAGTTCCATAGTGGTCGAGAACCGAGGTAACACTGTGCATCGTTTTAGAATGTCAAAATACATTTTATGTTGTAAAAAACACATATATTTACATGTATATTGTTTTATTTTATTGATTAGGGACCGCCTGGACCCGGTGGACTTCCTGGGCAGATCGGTAAAACGGGTCCCCCAGTGAGTATCTCTTCTGTTGTTTTAAGCTACGAATCAGGGGGCGAATGTGCAGGGTTTATTTACAAAGGACAGGCTGGTTTATCCAATCTAATGGTGGCCTAAGACTTTTGCACAGTGCTGTATAACTAGTGTGCTATTCGTTAAAACGCCGCAACGAACAGGCGGAATGGGAACTGGCATATACATGGGGGCGTGTACATGTTTCATAACGTATTCCTGTCCGTATTCCTGTCAATCAGGGAGCCATGGGGGTCCGGGGACCGCAGGGACCCAAAGGAGCACAAGGGCCTCGTGTAAGTCAATTATTACTCCCTTACTTGGGGTGTAAATGAACCCGATGCCGCTGTATTACCTTGTACATATTAAACATCATATACAGTCAGTGTCTTATGGTACTAGGCTTAAGTCTGCAGTCTTGTCATTTTGTTATTGCATGGACTTGCTAATAATCTAAAAAGAAGCCCCTGTGTGATTTTAGGGTGCAGCAGGTGTACAGGGTGGGACAATGGAACTGGTAACACCTATTATCCCTTCTATGTCAAATATATTAAAAGATATTCAAATAATCTTTTAATCTTACGCGCCTCTTAACTATTGTACTTTAATTTCAGTGTCCCAACGCATGCCCCGCTGGTACACCTGGCCATCCAGGAACACCTGGAATGAAAGTCAGTAATATATATATATATATATATTTAATTGTGACGTGCTGACGTAAATATTTTAGAAGTAGTCATGGCGCTTACTAATTTACCAGGGACACAAAGGTGTAAAAGGAGAGGCTGGGGAACCTGGAAAACAGGGGCACAAGGTAAGAACTTACCACATAATTGTCGATACCTGTGAGCGGCAGATACCTGTATAGCCAAAAGATGGACATGTTCGCTTCAGCTTGTAAATGTGGGGCGGCAAAACCTTTTCATAGGTGGTAAACAACGAAACAAAACGACACAGCACTGAGAAAATAGAAACTAACATAGAACACAAAAGACAGGGAACAATGCATAAGACAGGAGCGGACAAACCAGAGCAGGAGGACAACAGGGTAAGCTGTAGCAAGAGCACAGGAAGAAAAGGAGCCAGGGAACGGGAACCATACAACAAGAAACTTGACAAAGAAGAGGTTTTGTATAGAAGGGGAACCAAAGTTAACAAACTGTTGCGTATGAAGATGAGCCAGGAAACAGAGAGACGTGTGACAAGACCCAACTTGGAAGTGAACTAAGTGGAGTTAATTATAAAGAAAGAACACAGGGATCACAGGCTGTAATTATTCAGCATGCTGTGGAAGGAGAAAAGGGTCAGAGGGGAGCCGTGTAGGGTGATGTGGCTGTAAGGCTGTTCCCACTACTTTTAACACTACGGCAAACATGATCTTATTTTTAATCACGTGAATCTAATAAGAAGGGCTTAAAATGATCTCCTGCTATAAAAATTCCTGACCCATGACCTGAACCGTTCCGGTATAACTGACGCTGCCCTGAAATGTTCATCAAAGAAGTCAAATTCCAGTAGCACTTAGTGTAAGTGATGCAGCTCCCGATGGCATTTTGCATCTACCGACACTCACCACTTCACCGCTAAGTGTAAGGAAGTAACTTACCGACTGCTGACATTCCGAATGACCAACTATCACCTGTTTGCTAGGGAGAGGAGGGAGACCAGGGTGCTCCTGGAGACGTTGGAACCCAAGGCCCGACCGTGAGTCTCTCAACCTCACCCTAGTACAGTTTTTACAGCGTTTTCATCGAGAATGATGGCAACTGACAAAGTCTTGTTTTGTCCTCTAAGGGTCCACAGGGAACTCGAGGGGCTTCAGGAATGATGGGTGTGAAAGGAGAGATGGCAAGTAAAGGTTATTTCATATTTTGGACGAGGTTTTTCATTGGATAATGGTAGGAAGATCGAATTTGTGACCCAAATTGGTGTGGTGTAGTTTTTGTAGCTTGGTGGTGAAACCTCTCAGCCGTTCCAAAAAAAACCTGTATATGGTCCAATGTTGTTGTTTTGATTTTTTTCTTACTTTTTACAGGGACCTCGGGGAAACGATGGCGATCCAGGTCCTCAGGGGGTGGCAGGTGCTACTGTGAGTCCCTGACTCGCTTTTTAATTGGGCTACATGGTCTCTTGTGTGATGATGCACATGTGGGCATGCATGCATACCCTGACGGAGGTGTGTTCCATTGTTTCAGGGTGATCGTGGACTGAGGGGGCCGATGGGAGAGTCTGGCCCTAAGGGTGAAATAGTATGTATGAAGACTTTTATTGTCTTACCCTACCATTGCTGAAGTAAAAACAAAAAAAGAAGGCTCTAGTACCCTGTTAGGTCACCTCTAGTCTGGATACAGGATGATATACGGTTTGGTGATGGAGGCACGCAGGTTCATTTGACCACACTGCTCAAGCTCGATCTGGTGGTCCTCCAGGCTCATAGGTTGCCAAATCTGCTGGCTCAGCTGGACCCATAAATGCTTGTTGGCAATATATCGGGTGACTGGGCCGGCCGAGGATGTGAATCTGCCAGACACATTGATAGACCATGTCTGTGGGTGAACATTATCCTGCTGGAAAAATGCCAGTTGGAAGAGAGG
The DNA here is from genome assembly GCA_034779995.1 of Parotocinclus haroldoi. Taxonomy (NCBI): domain Eukaryota; kingdom Metazoa; phylum Chordata; class Actinopteri; order Siluriformes; family Loricariidae; genus Parotocinclus; species Parotocinclus haroldoi. The sequence goes on from JAUZST010040421.1 coordinate 12,260, forward strand.
CAAAAGCTCTCCGCAGGATGTCCTGCGCATATCACTGAGTTGTTAGTGTCCCTCGTATCACTACTAGGGTGATACCGATTGTCCTACGCGATGGCTTCCCAGATCGTCATACCAGCACCCGCAGCAAAGTCTGTAGCAATATCGAAAACAGAACCTGGATTCGTGGCTCACGCCTAAAAGCTACAGATGCAGGTTTCTCGGTTACAACACCACTGCAAACGAAGGTCGACGGTGCCTGTCTGTCACAACAAAATTCCTTCTGCTGAGCGTCTGGAAATGGTTCGAGCAGAGTCAAGATGCGTCGTGAAGGATGGCGGACAAAGCAACAGTAAGAGCTGCTCGTGCTTGTCAGCAGATCAAACGCTCTGTACTGGAACTGTGAGTACCACCAAGGGGTACACTACCTACAAGTAGCGTCTGTGAGCCCTTTTATAGGGCAGTGGGAAGCAGTGTTTGCAGCTAAATCCAGCATTGCTGTCTAGGTCCTTCCTGATTACACTTCGACTAACGAGGACGTACCAGGTTGTAATTCTGGAGCTGTCGAGAGGGTTACAGAATAGAATGTTGTTCTGCATTTTCAGGGGCTCCTGGGGCCAAGAGGCATCACGGGTCTTCCAGGGTCAAAGGGTGAGAGGGTGAGTATAGAGAATATTTTTAATTTTACTTGCCCCGGGCATTTCTTGAATCCTCTTGAATCCTGGATCCGATCCGAAGGACGGACTTTCTGCTCTTTAACTCCCACCTCTGCTCATGGATCCTCAGCATTGATTGGCTGTTGAGATGACCAGCTGTTTAGGGTTAAAAGAGAACGGGCAGGCAAACTGGCAACGCAACACAGCAACACGTGCACACATTTTCAGCCTGTATTCCAGGGCTTAAAAGGGAGAGGCTCGGGAGGCCTTTGTCATTTATTTTTGTATTCCAGGGTTTGCCCGGGGTCGATGGGCGTGAGGGAGTTCCTGGACTTCCCGGAACCAAGGTACGTCGTTGTAAAATCGCTCTTGGCTTCAAGTTTCAATACGTTATGACTGAAGATTTTTTTTTACACAGGGTAGCCCCGGGAAACATGGAGAACCTGGCGAGGTCGGACTGCAAGGCCTTCCTGTAAGTTCCCCGAAAACAACTTCACGCCACACTGTGATTAATTCCCACCATTTCACGAGTAGCCTATGGCGACAGTGGCGAGGAAAAATTCCCTAAATGCGACAAGGAAGAAACCTCAGGAACTCAGAAAAGCAGACGACATCGTTGGGCAGCCTAAACTAAATGATATATATATATATAGTACATGTATAAGTTTAAATAAACACAGGGCAGTCACAATAGAAATAAGAAAACAAAACATTTCGATTTAGACACCTTTAGGGTTTACAGGGTTGCAAAAAGAGAAAAGATCATCTCCAGTGAGGGTCGTTCTTTGGACCTTGAGCTGGTTTGAGCTGACCGAAGGGCAACGGTAACAAAAATATCCACCAAGCAAAGAGAACCTTGAAACTGGTGGGCTACAACAACAGAAGACCTGTAGGATAAGAAAAAAGGCTACATTTTTCACCGGCTCACCAAAACTGGACAAAAGGGTCGTCTGGTCTGATGAGTTCCCTTTTTCTGCTGCTGCATTCGGATGGAAGGGTTTTCAGAATTTGGTGTACAGGACTTGGCCCCATTTGGGACCCCGTTCCCAGTATCGTTGCTGACCATGTGCACCCCTTTATGACCACGGCGCCTCACTTTCTGCTGCTTCTTCCGACAAGATAACGCACCATGTCCCGAAGCTCAGATCTTCTTCCAGTGGGTTCTTGAACACGACTGTGAGGTCATAACACCGTACTCAAATGTCTCCACAGTCACCAGATCACAGTCCAACATGGCACCTTTGGGGCGTTTTGGAACGGCAGATTAACCTTTGTTCTAAAGTGCTGTGCTGTTGTTGATGTACTCTCTTTCTTTCTCTAGGGCTTACCTGGAGTCCCGGGGCCAAAGGGAAATGCTGGCGAGAAAGTAAGTGATGTAGTTCAGGGTTTCCCTCCTCAGGGTCGGCATCCCGGGGGGAATTGAGCATATCCAAAACGGCGGGAGGGTTTATTTGTTACAAATGCACCTGCCCCGTTTCAAATCACACTGGTTCTGACTGCAGGGCAACGCAGGACAAGATGGCCTCGTCGGACCCATGGGATCGACCGGGAAACCGGTGAGTTGACCCAGAGCTGTATTGGAACCTGTTTAAAGTGTTAGTCAATGAAGATTAAGGCCAGGTTTCCTGTCCTCTAGGGAGAACGCGGAGAGCAGGGAAAAGTAGGATCTAATGGTCCTGTCGGTGAACCGGTAGGTGATAGTGTTTGAGTGATTAAGGTTTCTGGTGTAATTACGAAAAACGATATAACTGTCTGTATTTAGGGAGACCGAGGTGAACCAGGGCCAACTGGACCAATGGGGAAACCAGGGGCCAGGGTGAGTATTATGTTTTCTCAGGTCGTAAAAGGTTTTAAAAAGTGATGCTGTAGGGTTCAGCGGTCCTAAAAAGTCTCTCAGATGTTGCAGAAGCCAAAAAAGACACTTGCTCAAAGGTCCTTAGGGGTGTAACGATAAAACCCTGCCCACGATCCGATTTGGGTACGATTTGACGTTTCATAAAAGACATTCCTGAAGTGTCAAAAAAAAAAAAACAAAAAAACCTCACAATTAAAAGAAATGACTGGAAACTGATTTTCTTTTTCAGTTGTCTTTTATTCCCCACTTATTTTCCAATCATAATCAGAATGTTCTGTTGCAGCTTCACTTATTTTGCATCTAATGCACCAAAACGTCTTATTTTAGGAGAAATTCAATTCAGAGAAATAAAAAAAAAAGAAATTAGAATTCAATGCAATTCAAAGGATTTTCATGTTCGTTGCGATTAAGACGTTAAAGTACAAACGTGCAATAATTAAATTTCAGGCTCAAGATTATGAAACGTAAGAAAGACTTTTTTTAACGCACATAAACACACACACACACACACACACACACACACACACACACACACACACACACACACACACACACACACTTTCTCTGTCGCTGGAACAAACAGCACAGGGAAGGATTGGTGTTTAAGCACATTTAAGTGTTTTGTTACTTGTGATTAAAATGTACGTTTGATCTTACATAAATTAGGATTTCTATTAAATATGGTATTGTTTGTATGATTTATCGTGTAGTATTAATGTTGATTTCAGGGACCCAAGGGTGACTTAGGACTGCCGGGACTTCCTGGACCCCCTGGCATGCCTGGAGAGAAAGGAGAAAGGGTAATTTGATCTTACTTGGAATTGCCTCATATAACCTTGCATTTCAGTGCATTTCAAAACAATTTATCTTTACAGGGTGTGTCTGGTGAACCGGGGCCTAAAGGAGTACAGGTTAGAATCTGATCCATCATACAGTTATAGATTTAGTGTGTAAGTATGTGAACTCCCAGTACCTGGACAGAAATTTCGTTTCGCTATCAAGACTAACATTTGAATAAACCAGTACAGTTTATTATGCCTTTTTCATAACATAAAAAAACCCTGACTTTTTTTTATTCCAGGGTGATCCGGGTGCAGAGGGAGACCCTGGAGATAAGGGAGACACCGTAAGTAGAACTGCCGCTTCAGGTACGTTATATTCAAAGCATTCTGCAGAGTTTCTTACCGTTATGTGTCGTTTCCACTAAGGGTGACGCTGGAGAACCAGGACCTAACGGAGCAGTAAGTTTCAGTACAGTGGTTTACAGTAGTTATGAAGAAATATCGTAAAAACAAAAACTGTTATCACCGATTTGTTCTGAACGTCATGTGTTGTTTTCAGTCCGGTAATCCTGGGGAACCGGGTAGCAGAGGTCCAGAGGGTGCCCGTGGCCAACCGGGCATAGAAGGGCCTCCTGGGAGTCCTGGACCCCGTGGTGTACAGGGTGACAGAGGTGCCCCAGGACCCCGAGGCTCCCAGGGTCCAGTGGTGAGTTGTTGGTTTAGGGAAGGCAGTAATTGTGATGTTCGTATCTTTTATAAACGCTTAATGGAATGCGATCATGTTGTTTTCAAGGCTGTGATTCTCCTTTCTGTCAGCAGGTGTCGCAAGGGTTCACTTGCACTAGTTTTCTGCCATTCGGGCATGGTTTTTATATGTATATATATCTTTAAGTGGAGTAAAGTTTGACTGGTTATAATTAGCCGATTAGCTCAGACTTTGCACGATACTGCAGTTTCCAGAACGTAGTAGAAGGGTCTAGATCCGCCACTTGGTAAAAAAAGTTCCTGTAGTCATGTGTATATATAACGGAACTTCCCAGTCAGATTAGAGTACTATAATAGGATTCATTACAGCAATTTAAACGATCTTAAATCGAGAAAGCCGCCGTTGTGATTAAGTCAGAGCCCTTCTTTGTTCGCAGGGGACAGAGCCGAGTGATCAGCACATCAAACAAGTGTGTATGCGAGTAATGCAGGGTAAGTGTAGCGTTATGACTGGATTATGGTAACTGCAGGACAAAGGAGTACTACTTGCAATAGGACAGGTACATAAGCTCTTACAGGTACAGATGCAGGTACATATAAGTAGCGGAAGGTCGTACACACAAACATGAGTAACTTCAAATAATGCTCTAAACATATCAAACGTCTCTAGTCCAAAAGTGAGCTAACAAGCAAGCGAGGACTCTACCTCTAAGGTAGTTTCTTACGGATTTGTTCCTAATCTCCAGCCTCTGCTCAACTCTGGATCAACAGTGTTTGGGGCTAAAGGACAGATTTTAGATCATATTTGATTCTTTTGGTTAGAATTGTTAAGGCCTCGGTCATTAAAGTGAACAGACTGGGGCATCAATACACGTGTGCTTTTCTGTTTTGGTCTTTCAGAACAACTAGCCCAGTTAGCTGCCAGCCTGAGGAGGCCTGAGTCCGGTGCCCCCGGGCTCCCCGGCAGGCCTGGGCCACCTGGTCCCCCTGGGTCACCAGGAGCCAGTGGTTTCACAGGCCAAGCTGGTGCAAGAGGACTTCCTGGTCTCAAAGGACCCCCTGGACAGATTGGTCTCAAAGGGCCAAAAGGTGGGTCGAGGTTTCTTCTGTGTTTGATTTGGGCAAGTGAGTACTGGGGTCACCTACGAGATTGAGATCCCTGCTTCGATTCCCGACCTGTACTTCATCTATGGGGAGTTTGTATGCTCTCCCTCATGTTGCCCATGTGGTTTCCGCCCTCATTGCAATGACGTCACATCAGGTCTAGTGAGTGGCCAGCACTGTGTAAACAGCTGACCCGGGTCCAATAACCCGGCTAGGACCCATTATGGCGACCCATACCGGGAGCAGTGTCTAAGGAAAGCTCTCATTTACAGGTGAAACCGGAGACAGGGGAGACAGAGGGCAAACTGTACGAGGTCCGAAAGGAATGCCAGGACCACCAGGACTGCCAGGTGAGCATAAACAGTCCACTTCTGTGCTTGCTCTCTCATTTTTTATCTTTATCTCACTGCAAAGTGGTTCCAGGCTTTAAAAGGTATTAGAAATGATTTAAGCACTAACCGGGGATCAGACAGGTCACACAGGAACTGGAAATAAGAATTGGTCTTATATCTATCCTATTCACATCTGGATGACGGAACAATAGCAAACGATCCCTTGCAAAAACACGACGACGTCCACTCATGCGTCCCTAATCACAGGATTGTCATATAGAAAGCTAAAATAGAAAATTAACTAGGCATAAAGTACAGAGAAAAGTCACATTAGGTTTGTTATTCAGAATTAAAAATGCACCGGCCGGTCGGTCGGTGACCAGTTTCAGTTGGACGGTTTTTAGTATGATTGGTTGTGACCAGTGCGTCCCTTTTTGACTCTTGGTCCTCCCAACGTTTCTTCCTTGCAGCGTTTAAGGAGTTTTTTCTTGCCACTGTCACCCGACTCTGGCCACAATCGCAGGAACAACCCTAGACGGGGGCGCCAATCCTTCATAGGGCACATACACTTCAGACCACGTTAGAGACACCAGTTAACCCAACACACATATCTTTGGATCGTGAGAGGAACCCGGAGTACTCGGAGTAAACCCGCACAGTCACAGGGACCACATGCAGACCCCACACAGAAAGGACCCGGGCCGTGCCACGCTGGGATCGAACCCGGGACCCCACCTTTATTCCTTTATTTAGGCTGCGTCTGAAATCTAGATTTTATTCAGTACGCGCTGCTCGACCGTTAAAGCAGTACGCCTCTTTAAGTACGCGAGTATGCAGTATACTGCAGAACCTCGGACGCACTACGCCCGCCATCTTACCAGTGTCATGTGATGCATGACGTCACACCACCGCCCAAAAAAAATCGCCTCCATTCATTTAATTAAAAGCCCAATTCGCCAACATTCGCAATTATTTGAAAATGTGTTTCAGTTAAAAAAAATACTTTTAGTTTTAAATTTTTTTTTTTCAAATATTTCATACTTCATCAGCATCGAACGCCTTTGCTGCTCCAGTTGAATCATGGGATAGGATCGTGTGCTTTGGTTGCCCACTTTAAAATGGCTGCCAAATGAGGACGTCATCCGGGGACTTTTCGCGTACTATGTATTCGGGCGCGCTACATGCTCTCGCTTACTGCTTTCGCGTACTGTATAGTATGGAAGTATGCGATTTCGGACGCGGCCTTAAGTTATTTGTAATGGTTATCTTACCGTTTTTAATCAACATCTTACTTTTAGTGAGGCGTTTACTTGTATTTATTTGTTTACCCATACATTATAAGATCAGTTCGCTGTGGGGGAAAAGCTCCCACTCGCACGGGATACGCCCACTATTGGGTGGGTGGAGCGTAAGGTAAGCCCAGGTGACTTGGCTTCCACTTTGGTCAAACGAGGAGACGAACTGGTTGGAATGGGTTGGCGCTGCTGGGAGAACTTAGGCGGGCAAGTTTAGACATTTTTTACGCTGGTTAGCTGGCGGCAAGAGCACGGAGTCGATAGGGCATCATTTAAGGTTATGCTTAATTGCTTTGAGTGCGCGCGCGCCAGCGGGAGTAGCCAATCAGGTGACATCACGGTAGGTCCCGGGGTTAATTACTGTTTCTGCTCGTTAACGTTAGTCTGGAGAATGGCTCGTATGTTGGAGGTCCTTAGCCATCGGGGAACTCGTATCCACAGCAGCATATATTTATATATTTATCATCAAGTTATAGATTGGAAAGACAATTATAGACAGGGAGTCCTGGCACGTGCTTATATTATATTATAATATCACAGACCTCGTGAGTTGAGGTCAAACCTAAAGAGTTCCGCACCATGGCTACACCATGTAAAGTGCTTTAAACTCAGGTTTATTAATATAATTTTGTGTGTGTGTGTGTGTGTGTGTGTGTGTGTGTGTGGGCGTGTGGGTGGGCGGGGCGGTGCCGCCTGTTTGTAAGTGTATTATTTTACACTTAATGGCTTAATGAGAACTACAACGTGGGGGAAAAGCATTTCAGCGTGTGTTTTATTATTTCTATATATTCCTAATAAGAGTAATAAGTAGTAACCCTGGAGTGTAGTCTTCATGTGCCTAGAGAGACATCTAAACCACACTTTTGTTGCAGTATCTGCTTGGAAACTTTGCTTGCACGAAACTTTTATTGAAGAGATGTAAACTGCAAAAGTGGAGGTATTAATAGTATTCAAATCAAACTGATTTCTGTAGAGCTCTCTTATAACGGAGCATTGTATCAAAGCGGCTTCGCGATCTTATACCATCTTAAAAGGCCAATCCCATAACGGAGCAAGCCCAGGGCGACAGTGGCAAGGGAAAACTCCCTGAATATAGAAGGAAGAAACCTTGGGAGGAACCGAGACTCTGAAAGGAATCCGACCTGCTTATTAGATGTTTTAAATAGTAAAGGCCTTGTTCTTAACGTCTTCTATTAAAAATAGTCCTTGAAATAAAATTGGTGTACAGAACTGGAATGCCGATTGGTGCGTTTGTTTTATTGGCCCGGCTCTGTGACGGGGGTCCCCTTCTCCAGAATATAGGGGTGGATTAGTTACCCTTAGCATTTTCTATAATTTAGGTCACTCTTAATACGAGAACCAACCCACTACATAACATTATTATTATTATTATTATTATTATTCTAATAACACTATTATTCTGTCGAATAACACAAATGTAACAGTTTTTTTCTAATTTTTGAAATTACATGGTAGAAGAAAGAAAGAAAAAGTACAATTGTGCTTAATATTTATCAGAAAGACCAATCCCAGCTTTTTGTTTTTAAGAAGAAAAATGGGTGATTTGGTCACTTTGTGCTTAAACCAGGTTAACTTGAGCTTTTCACGTGTGTGCGAGTGTGTGCGTGTGCGCGCGCCTTTGCTCTTACTGGTTCTGTGATTAATACAGATATTTTGTTTTGTTTCATTAATTATATTTTACCATTCACAAGAACATGTTGTAACACCTGTTGTCCAGCAGGTGGCCACCTAGAGGGGCATTAAAAACACAACAATCCGGATTAAGAAATCTTTAATCCCGCTTTATCGTATTGGGATCAGTTTTAGCCAGTCTGTAATGAAATGTATTGAAAAAGTAGAAGAAAACCAGTGAGATTGGTTTTAATAAATTAGGGAATTTCAGCGGCTGGGTTTTCAAAGTTTTTAATCTTGAATCAGATTTGTCCCCCGATTTGCTCCATTGATGTATTGAAATTTTTGTCGTGTTTAACACTTTCTCAATGAAGCATTTATTTATTTATTTATTTAATACAAAGTCCAGATCCAAAGACTTTTTTTCTCTAGTCTAATCCAACAGGATTGCATTCATCCTGTCAGATATTTTGTAAAAAAAAAAAACGACACGTGACCGCTTCAGGGTCTGAATCAGGAGCATCAAAGCTAACAGTGTTCAGTAATAAGATCGCTAGCAGTTCAGTTTTCCAGTGTAAACTAAATAAATTCTAACACATATTCCTGTTTTTCGGTATTGCAATCAGAATACGTTATTGAATTATCATTCTACAAATCCGCTTTAATGGCATTTTGGGGACCTGCACAGACAACAAATGACACATTTTACATTTAATTCATGGTTTTAAAAGCTGTAAACAGTAAAAAAAAAAATAAAAAAAAACCGCGAAGCACTTTGCTGTTTTGGCCACCAGATGTCGCTATTTTGAGGAAAGCTTCAGTGCGTCAGTAAATTTCGGTTTGCCATCACTACCCAAATGTATTCTGTGACCCAGTATGTTCTAATAATTCTCTCACGGATGAGTCTCCATTTCTGACGGCCCCAGACTGAAACCTTCGCGTTCATTTTTCAGGTGAAGCTGGCAAGCCGGGTTACGGTCAGGATGGTCGCGATGGAGAGAGGGGTCCAGCGGGTCTTTCTGGGCAGCCTGGTGTTCCAGGACCTCCTGGTTCTGCTGGCTCTCCTGGCTACTGCGACCCATCGGCGTGTAACCTGGCTCTGGGTGCCGCGTCCCAGACCCTGACGGACGTCAAGGGACCAGCTGGGAACTGAGGGTCTTCAGAGGACCTAACCAAGTCCCAAACTTTTATGTCCAGCACAAAACAGAACGTTGTTGTGAACTCGCGTTTTGGGGAGTTTACTGAGATTATTGACTTTTTTTTTTTTTTTTAATTGGTTGCCAAACCCTTTGCCTTATTTCAGTACAGCCGAGCATTTCCTGTAACTCCGTAACCCTCGAGAAGAACGAGAAGAAAGTGCTTGATGATCTGGCTTGTAAAAAACACACAGCCAGCTGCAGGACTGGGGGTAACGTGGGATTGGACGCCTTTTTTTCCCTTCTGCTTAAAACGGTTGTTGAATTTCATGACACAGTTTAGAAGTTTTAGCAGTTTCGCGTCTCACTGTACAGAATTTTCCCAAAAAAAATACACGATGGCGTCCCCTTTGCGGTGTTTTATGTATTAATATTTGGTGCAAGATCCTCAGTTTGGGTCGGAGTTTCTTACATTTCCTTCGACTTTCACTGCAGACAGCATGTGGTTTTGCATTGTCTCGTTAATAAATGCATGGACGTCCCTGGAAAAGATGTCGTCTTAAAGCCAGGGTGTGTTGCTCTGAGATCTTAATGTACTTTCCTGCATTAATGCTGCCATTACAGAAGGGGAAATGATCTTTCCCAAGGGTACTGACCCAAACTTTAAATCGTTTTAACCGTTTTATTGTGCATTTGTGGACAACAAAGGGGATCCTCTGCCCGTCTTTGCTCCTCAACCTTTCAAACTTTGGATCCAGTTTGAAATGACGTCATTCCTAACCCCAAACCCTGCTTATTGTTACGGGACCAATGAGAGCACGGGGGCCAGAAACCAAACCGCGATGAAAGAAGAGAAAATGCGAGGAACAAAAAAATGCCGCGAAAGCGAAGCACGGGAAAGAAAGGGCTAGTCGGGTTACGCAGTTTTAATTCCGCATGCTTTTTAAAGAAACATTCAAGGAATGATGCTTTGAACCGAACAGTTAAAGGTACAAAAAGCCGTTTCGAACGAGAAATGTATCAAAGACTGTAAAGAACAAAATAAATTAGTTAGCTGCAGCGTGTTTAACGGATAAATCCACTAAAAACCAAAACTAAAAAAAAAAAACCTATATATATTTATATATAGAAGTGGAAGCAGGTGTGTGTGTGTGTGTGTGTGTGTGTGTGTGTGTGTGTGTGTGTGTGTGTGTGTGCGCCATTTCTTTAATCAACAAGCTCTCTGAAAACACTGATCATCAGCCATCGCGACCGTAAAATGACCATAAATTGTTAAAGAAAAGTCGGTTGATTTGTACAGAATGGAGAAGGCGCTCTTCGTTAATGAGAATAAATAACGTCGACCCTTCCCTCTTCCTAAAGGTTCTGTAAACGACACAGTGCTGGGAGGTTCTTAGCTTAAAATAAAAGCACGACGGCACAGACGTGAAGCATATTTACAGTTTCGGGGACTCCACTTTCATCAGTCTCACAACATTCGAATAAAGACAGAGGTTTTTAAACCAGGATCTGAATCAGATATCGTTCTCATTAACGGCCCAGACTGGAACTGAAACGGCCACGAGATCAAAAATATAAACACGGAGCAAACCCCTTTTTAGGAAACCCGCAAAAGAAAAAAAACACAAGTACGCATTTCCCGTTTGGCGTCTCCGTTACGTTCAGAGACACAGGTTTTTAGATGCCTCTGTCTGAAAGAATATTCATTTTCACCACAGCGCTGTTATGCCTTTTCCTGCTTTTACTCTTTTCCGCCAGCAGGTGTCGCTAATCGTTTATTCCATAGATAGATTCGCATCGATACGTGGAGCGTAGAGCGGCGCTAGAGCTAGAGCAGATACGTTATCTGCGCGTGTTTTGTTTTCCTTTCGTACCTGTACGAGCGAAGCGCGAAAAGAAAACGGATCGGACCACGGAACGGGAAAAGCGTCAATAAATAACGACTTGCATATAAACAGCTTATCGAGGCGGCGCGGACCAAATGTACAAACAAAGAGCGAGAGCGAACGGAAAGCAGCCTGTTTTGAAATTTCTTAAACTGGCAGAGAGTTCATGTACCTCAAACAGCCAGATTATGAAACAATAAAAAACAAAATGTTTACAGTCATATATATATGTACACACAGAACCAGTAGAGCCGGGTGGAGTCACAGTCAGGTAGGAAATGTAGGTGTTTCAGGTTCTGGTTGCAGGTTGCTTTTCTCCGCCGGCTGTGAGCACTTGGCTTTCTCAAACTACAGTCGTGAAACTACACCTGGACATCGTTCCGTTTTCCGTTTAAGCTACATTTACACGTGGGTTGCATAACTGGAACATGGAACCAGGCTGCATAGTTCCGGCGCGCAAATTAACACCGCGGCCGCTGTGCCGGGAAAAACCGCCGAGGTAAATGCGAGCATTCCTTTCATCTGGCTGAAGTAGGACGGGTGTAATATCGTTACACGGAAATCGCAAGGGGTGCACTTGGTCACACGTAGTCCCACCGTCAACATAACATGACCACGGGGATTATCATGCGGTCGCCGCTTATGGACGTGCAAATACGGGGCCTTGTTTTTTTTGGGTACAGTAAGGTTTTAAGCGGCGTCTGTGAACGTAACTCTGCATTACAGAGCTTGATAAAAAGTCATCGTTTGATCATGTGGTTCTATCAGATATTGATGAACTGGTTCTTGATGCAGTGGGGGATAGGAGAGCAGGGGTCCTCAGTTTGGGCTTGAATTGTTACCCTTTACAGACCGAAATTTCCTCCTGATTCCCTGATATTCTCATAAATATTTAAATCCCTTTCTCTGGCCGTCGCCGTTCTTAAACCATTGTTTTCTTCTCGTTTGTTGACAAACTGCAGACCAGCCCCTCTTTATCCGTCTCGAAGCTTTTCGTGGGTGCTCTTTTTGTACCGAATCACATCTTGAACTCGCTCTTCATTTCCCCTCTTGCTTCTTCAAAAGCCCTCATTTTTTCCCCATTCCAAGTTTCCCCTCTGCCCACCCGTTCTGATTTGGGCTCGTACACGGTAAGACACCAATCGGATCTAAACCTGTTTTCCGTGGGATTAATGGGACCTGACCAAATCATTCCGGGGCTGGGGGGGGGGGGTCTCAAGGCTTTTGGGGGTGAGGCGAGTACCTACCGATGGGGATCAAAGGATGGACAAATCTCGGGATGTTGGGCTCTGGGGAAACCCCGAGGCACTCCACATACGGCGTCCATCTGAACATGCTGAAGCTGTGGACCTGGTGGTCATGAGGTCTTGGCTCGTCGGTGTGCGTGCGTACGTCGGTGCTCGAAAGTTTGTGAACCCTTTCCGACTTGTACATTTCTGCCCAAATACGACCTAGAGCGTCAGGAGTTCACCCAAGTACCGAAGGCAGATAAAGGACCCGGTGAATCAAAATATTATAGCTGGTCGTTCGTTTCTCTCAGGACAACCACGGAGTATTGCTTATGTGCGAGTGGCAAAAGTAAGTGAACCTCTGTTATTGGTTAAACGCTTCCAGGGCATTTTTATTGCACTAAGTTCAGGACTTCTTCCTTGATCGTTCCTTAGCAGAACGACTTAGGAATCCGTCGTTCCAGCACTGATAGCAAAGCCATCCTGGCCCAGGTGCAGCAAAACGGGGCCAAACCAACGACACTACCACCACCGTGTTTCAGAAATGGGATGCGAGTTCTGGTTTGGTCTCATCCATCCGCAGCTTCTCTAGCAGCCTGTTTTCTATTTCCTCCTGATTAGCCAAAGCCAGAGAGGCCTTTAGTTGCATAGACGTTACCCTGGCTTCCTTTGTGACCTCTCAGACTTTTCCACCTCGCTCTCAGACCTTTTGTAGCAACGGTCTTGAGGTTCCTAAATTTGTACGCCGTCTGTCTTGGCTATGCCTCGGTGGAGTCCAAAATCTTTTCGGGCCTCGCCTTTGTGGAGATGCCCAGAAATCTGCGAGTAACCCCAGAGTCTTACTCGGTGTTGCCACTCCGATAAGTCTTACTGGATTCTTTTCCTCAATAAATGAGTGATCTAGCAGAGCATTTTGGGATTTTGGTTTGACTGGCTCCTTTTTTTGATCTACGTTCCGGGCTTGAGTGAAAATCTGACGATGTTGTATGCAGAAATACGACATGATGAAGGCTGGACAAAATTCCAAACGCCACTGTGTGTGTGTGTGTGTGTGTGTGTGTGTGTATATTCATACGTACATGTGATTTATTAGGTGCACCTTGCTAGTACCGGGTTGGACCAACCCCCTCGCCCTTGCCTGGCGCTGGAAACATTCGAGATTGAGATTTTGGTCCCTGCTGACGTTCAGAAGCCTGTTTGAGTATTGTCTGAGTATTGCTGGATGTACTTTGCCCATCTTCCAATGGCTACTGCCAGCATGACGGCAACCCAAAGAGGAGGTCTTTCTTCCCACCTTTGGGATGTGGACGAACGATGCAAAAAGGAGCAGAATCTCCAAGAAATGGTTCCAAAATCTGACGAAACCCACGGCGCGAACAAAGAACGCTGTTCCAAGAGCGAGGGAGGAGCTAGCCCGTGTTCCTGTAGTGTCCCTAATAAACTGCTCAGTGACTCTGTACGTAGGCTGCACTGATTTGTGCTGTATTGATAATGCACTGCAAGAGCTCCTTCGGTTTAAACTCTGCAGGAACTAATTCAGACTTTCTGGGATCCGCACACATTGAAAGGTCGAAGGACAACAGGGTGACCTCTACACACCCTGGAGGAAGGTGGGGAGGCAGTCGGCTGGGTCGCATCTTCCCTGTGAACCCGGGGGCCCTGGGGACCCTGGAGGGCCAGCACCGGGCGGACCTGTGAGCAAAAAACAAAACGTGAACGTTTAACGCAAGTGGCAGGTGGTTTTGTTTGTGAATATATTTAGGCTGGACCTTATTTGGGTGGAACGTTTAGAGCGAATAAATTCCCTGGTTGTTGCTGCAAAATATTTTTTTGTCATCTGGCATTAGTCAGTAGTTTACAGAAGGAAACAAAAACGCCCCGTTTCACGCAGAGCAGAGGTCTGTCAGATCATCGTCTTACTGTTCTGACTCGGTTGATGTGCGGACTTTCCGCTACTTGTTTGTAAGTGCGTGACTGTCCTATTGTAAGTAGTACTCGTTATTTGTCCACCTGCTACCTGTATATAGCAGTATATCTCTCTCTCCCTGTATA
>JAUZST010040431.1:0-26896 GCA_034779995.1 Parotocinclus haroldoi
TGTGTGTCTGTGTGTGTCTGTGTGTGTCTGTGTGTGTCTGTCTGTGTCTGTCTGTGTCTGTCTGTGTCTGTCTGTGTGTGTGTCTGTGTGTGTGTCTGTGTGTGTGTCTGTGTGTGTGTCTGTGTCTGTTTGCGCCAGTGTGCGTCTCTGTCTCTGTGTGTGTGTGTCAGTGTGTAAGTGTGTGTGTTATTTTGTACGTATGACGTCTGAAGTTTTTTAATAAAGGTTTCTTGTTTTCTATGAATTCGGTTAAAATTGTGATGTTAAACATTAAATAAATAAACATATATAACTAATATATTTTATCTAATAATGTTGTAATTCTAATCCTTAAATAAAAGTCTTTGCCTTTGAATGACTTAATCAGGTGGCCTTTTAAGATCAGGTGCACACCCAAGTACCTGTAGCTGGAGACCACTTCCACTGCAGATCCTCCGACGTGCAGGGGGAGGTGGACGTGTCTGCCCCTTCTGAAGTCCACAATCATCTCCTTCGTCTTCTTCACATTGATTCAGAGGTTGCTATTTCTGCACCAAAACAACCCGCTTTAGTTGTATAGTATGATGTAATCAGGGGTGTGACGCTGCATCAACTGAATAAAAAACCCCCCTGTTTATTCGGCAAATCCATTTTTGAACACCAGATGGCGCAGACATACTAACAGACCCAGATCCAGAAAACTTTATTCATCCCCTAGTGGCAACTGAAGGCACGCAGAGCAACAATGATGACAAGATGTAAATGAGAATAAATGAAGTAAATATAAAGTAAAAAGTAAGTAGAGTAAAGTATAGATTTATGTACAGGGTATAAAGTGACTTACAAGATTTGAATGATTGAATGTTAGAACATCAGAGTGCAATTTGTATTGAGGTAGGAGGCACAGTCTGTGTGTGTGTGTGTGCGTGTGCGTGTGTGTGTGTGTGTGTGTGTGTGTGTGTGTGTATTTATGGATAAAGTAGGTAGAGCAGTACTGAGAGTTCAGTTAGTCGATATTACGAGGTAGTGTTTGAATAGAAGGGCTGTGAGTTTAGGAGCTGGACGGCTCTGGGTACAAAGGTCGCCCTTCTCCTCTGTGTCTTGCACGCCGGACAGCGTAGCCTTCACCCTGAAGGCAACCACTCAAACGCAGAGTAGAGTGTGTGGGAGGGGTCCTGGGTGATCGGGAGTGCTAGCCTGGGTGTTAAATATCTGTACAGTGCAGACCGGTTTCTTGGTGGTAGTCCTATAATTTTTCCACAGATAGTGATGTTCCTGATGTAGCCGGTTCCTTTTCTGGAGGCTGGTTGAATGAAACCAGCAGGTAATGGAGAAGGTGATGATACTCTCGAAGAAAGAGTGGTAGAATGTCTGCGTTATGTTTTTGTTCACACCAAAAGAGTTCCTGAGAAGGTACTGTCTCTGATGACATTTCCTGAGAATCCCCTCCGTATTGGCTGAGAAATTCAGGCGGCTGTCAACGATGGTGCCCAGGTATCTGCACTCCTCCACTAGCTCAACAGCCATGCCATGTATCAAGGTGGTGGTGATGGAAGCCCGCTCGGTGTTTTTGTTGGAGAAGGTTATCACCATCTCTTTGGTTTTATTGACGTTTAGTTCTAGAGATGAATTATCACACCAGTCCACAAACTCCTGGAGGGCTGGACCGTGGGACTGTGGTTTACCCGCCAACATAGATAGAAGAACTGTGTCATCGGCATACTTGACCAAGAGGGAGTTGGGTTGCTTAGATCTGCAGTCATCAGTGTAGAGGATGAAGAGTAGTGGGGAGAGGACACATCCCTGAGGAGAGCCAGTGGACGTGTATTGTAGGCTGGAGTAGACATTGTTGACCAGCACTCTCTGTGATCAGTGGGTTAGAAAGTCCAATAGCCATAAACTGAGCTGGTCCTCCAGGTAGAACTGGGATGAGAGCTTGTGTGCAAGCAAGTGAGGCTGGAGGTTGTTGAAAACTGAAGAAAAATCTGAAAACAGAAGTCTGACTGAAGTATTTGGACATTCCATGTATTTATGAATTTTGTCCATGATGAATACCTTCACATCATCAACGCCCTTGCTCGTACGGTAAGCAAACTGGAGGGGGTCCATCTGTGAGTTCGTGGCCGCGATGATGTGGTGTTTGTCAATCCTCTCCATAGCTTTCATCACGAGGGAGGTGAGAGCCACAGGTCTGAAGTCGTTGAGTAACTTGGCTATGCTTTTCTTGGGAATAGGGATTCACGATGGCCATATTTTTGAGCCCTTGCCAAGCTAAGTGCAAGTTCCCTTGAGTGAATTGTTTTTCAACCTTATTTCTGTATTTTGATTTTGCAAATTTTATGGCTCGCTTAACTTCCTTATTGACCTCCTTCTCAGAGCCAGTGAAGAAGACCCTCTTCTTCTTACTGAGAACTTCTTTGAGCTCCTTGGTGATCCATGGCTTATTATTTGGGAAGATAGTGACAGTTTTGGAGGGGATGCTGCTGTCCACACAGAAGGAGATGTGTGAGGAAATGGTGTCCACTTGTTCGTTGATATCATTGGAAGGAGTCAGAAAGTTATTTCAGTCAGTGGATTCAAAATAGCCCTGGAGGGACAAAATACTGTCTGTGGTCCATTGCTTGATGTTGCGAACAACTTTCTTAACTCTTCTAATGGTTGGAATGTAAGATGGAACAAGGTGGATAGAGTTATGGTCAGCAGAGTCCATGTGAGGGAGAGCAACCGCCCTGTATGCATCTGGGACGTGTGGAGCATGTAATATATTGCTGATAGCCTTTTAGGGATTTCTCAGGGGAACAGTGGTTGAAGTCACCCAGGATAAATTTTGGTGCATCAGGGGAGATACCTTACAGATTATTCAGTGAGTTTGTGATGTGTTCTGTGGCAGTGGCAGCTTTAGCTCTGGGGTGAATGTAAACCAGGATTAGAAATAGCTGTGGTAATTCCCTGGGGAGATACAGCCAAGAGTTCGATGTCTTTAGTACACAGTAGCTCCCTCATCACCACTGTGGAGCACCAGCGTTTGTTTACAAACAGACAAACGCCGCCATGTTGTTTTCCGGTTAGCTCTCCATCCCTATCCAGCCTTACTGGTGGTAAGAAACCATCTATATGCACTGTTCTGTCACAATCACTCTTATTTAACCAAGTTTCCGTAAAGGCAAGAATAGAGGCAGTCCTGAATTCGTGCAGGTGATGTATGTTAGCTTGTATTTCATCTAATTCGTTACATAGTGAGCGCACGTTGGCTAAGATAATTGGTGGTGGAAGCGGTCTTTGTTTGCATGACTCCCGCTTAAGTCTGGCTCTAATTCCACCTTTTTGCTTCTTACCTTTTCTGGTTGTTCTCTGTTTGTGTTCAGTGGAGTTGCTGTGATGTGATGAATCCTTATGGAGTATTTCCTCGGGAAACAAGTCTGTATTTATGGTATTTTGATTGTTTATGCCAAGCTGCAGCAGAAAGTCTCTGGAGTATACAATTCGCTGGTCGACAGTGATATGTATTCCGTTGATAGAAATAATCCTCCATGAGAGGAGAAGGTGCAGAACAAGTAATACCCAGAGAAGTCCGCAAATGCCCATAGCGAGGGAAAAATGCCGGTAGATCCGTAATGTACGCGTTAGCAGAGAAGCTAGCGCTAGCAAGTTGCTGGCTGCACGGCAGTGAGCTCGTGTACCAAAAAACGAAACGAGAGCACGTTAAGGGCAAAATGAAATCTAAACTTAGAACAATAAAT
Source organism: Parotocinclus haroldoi (assembly GCA_034779995.1). Lineage (NCBI taxonomy): Eukaryota > Metazoa > Chordata > Actinopteri > Siluriformes > Loricariidae > Parotocinclus > Parotocinclus haroldoi. The sequence continues at coordinate 3,720 of JAUZST010040431.1, forward strand.
AGAGAAACCTGGAAAAAACTAACACTAAAAGGAAAGAGAAAAAGCAAAATTCCAGTGACCCGGAACCGGAAATCCTCAGCAAGTCTGTTGTTTTGTGCTGCATATTTAAAGCTTTAAATTTCACAACATATGTGGGTAATCAAACAGCATCCAAAGGATTCTTCACCAATTCAGCATTCTTTACTGGGGTACCTGTAGCGGTCAGGAAGCCATAATGGCTCCACAAGTGCCCAATGAGCCACCCTAAATGCATAGCCAGAATCTTTGTAAATGGTAGCACCCTTACCTGATGCAACTTTAAATGCTTCAGTTACAGCCAATAACTCAGCTTGCTGGGCTATGCTAGTTGGACGGTAGACTACTTTCTGGCTAAAATTTGGAAATCAGTTGCCCATCCAGACCTGCATTGACTATCAGTGTGAGTTGAAGAGCCACCAGTTAAAAGAATCAAATCAGCGTTATCAAGAGTTGCATATTCATATATATATATATATATATGAATAATATAACATAACATTTATACGAATAATCACCCATCCTCACTGCCATTACTCAATGAACACATCATAAAAGATGGAGACTTGTTCTTAGGTGCATTCTGAATCACCATATTATTAGCTGTCAAGACTGAAAGCCAGTTGCCCCACATGGAGGCTGTCACTGATGAGACACAACCATTACTGAGCTATGCTGGCACAGAAAGGGGACTTTTGAACAAGTCTATTTGTTCTAGTCTACACTGTGGAAATGCTTGTTAGGCGAGATAGGTAGCATGCACTTAAACATGGACCCATTCATGCCACAGCATCAGAGTTAGCTGAGTGATAAGCTACGTGAACAGCATTTTTTTCTACTGTTGGGTTGCATTCTGTTTCTTTCTTTTCTGTTTTCTAATCATTGCATTGATATCTGTACCTCTAGTTGGGAATAGAATATTGAATTTTAATAAGTACCAAGATCTTTATATTATATGTGGACATTACATGTTTTGTAATGCAGGGTGGGTCAAAAGTCACAGGAGATGCAATGTATTGCATCGCAAAGGCTGTCAAAGCAGCAGTCTTCGAAAGAACACTATGCGGCTTGTCATCCACAGTCCCAGGTTCTCTTAAGTGAGTTATGGAGGATGCAATAGAGCTGTGTGAAATGGATGGTCTTCCTGGGTGTCAGTTGTTGAAGTCTGCCACTATGATACAGCAGCTGCATTCCCCCCAATCCTTTCTTCTTTCATAAAACCCATCTTCAGTTACTTGTAATGAACAACAAAAATGTTAAATTTCTGTATTGATAACTGTTGCAGCAATCGATTTCTGTTGACAATTTTGGTCTTCTTTGATATGCTGCATGATAATCCTATTGGTAAAAAGAACTTGTCCTTGCAGTTTTCAAGATGACAGCCATGTCCTCGACATAGACTAAGAGACAGACCACCTCACCCATTACTTGCTAGGCTATACAGATATGTAATTTTACTTTTTGTTTCTGACATAAAAGGGTGCCCTGTGGCTTTTGACTCAAGCTGTATGATTTAAAAGTGTTTGTATTCTGATAATGGGAGGACACAGGAATTCATTCAAGCCTCTCTCATTTCCAAAGTCACCTTCCCTTGTTATCACCCAATAGTCATTTCTGATCATGCAGCTCATACCATAAATATAAAATTCACAAATTCTTATTGTTCTCCACCCACTTGGAAATTCAACTCAGTACTGCTTTCAAATGTGGCATTTAATACATTTTCTCATCATTGCTATTAATACGTGTGACTCTATCTCTTCTTCTACATCAAAAGCTTCTACATCAATGCTTATTTGTGCCGTCAAATAATTTCCTACACAGCTCACCAGAATAGACATCAGAAAGCCAACTTACAGAACTTGTTAAATGAATTTACTGAACTAGACAAGCTTATTGCTAATCAATCAGTGTCAGTACCAATCAAGCAGAGACTTGAGCTACAAACAAAATTTGACCTTCTCACAATATCTGAAGCAGAAAAAACTATTGTTGCAGGCTTGTAGTTCCTATTACGAACATGGTGACAAATCCTCTAGGCTTCTGGCTCACCAATTGAAGAAATAAGCTTTCTAGAGACAATTTTCTCCAATGATCAAAACGACTTCATCAACAGAGGTCAGCTTTTGAACACCATCTACAACAAACATTCATTCAGAGAAGGCTTTTGATTGTGTTGTAATTTTTGCGCTTCATAATACACCACACATTTTAAATGGGAGGCAGGTCTGGACTGTATCCAGGCCAGTTGCGTACCTGCACTCTTTTACTACGACACCATGCTGTTGTAACAGAATGCAGAATGTGGCTTTTCATTGCCTTGCTGAAATAAGCAGGAATGTCCCCGAAAAAGACGGCAGCATATGTTGCTCCAAAATCTTTATGTACCTTTCAGCATTAATGGTGCCATTAAAGTTACCCATGTCATGGACACTAACACTCCTTTCCCTCTTTGGCCCAGAGGACACGACATCCGTGATTTCCAAAACAATAATATATTATATATATATACATTTGAACATAAAATAACTTGTCTTTGTAGTGTTTTCAATTGAATATTGCTTAAATAGGATTTGCAATCATTATGTTCTGTTTTTATTTAAGTTTTACACAACGTCCCAACTGAGGAACGGAGGTTGTATACTCAGATTATTTTTTTTGTCACTTTCCTTTATCCACTGCTTGAAATCTCTTTCACTCTTCCAGAGTATCCTCCACACAGGCATTTAATTGAAACTGTTACTGTATGTAAATTATTTGTTGTTGTATGTAATTGGCCCTAAGTTTAGCCTTCTATCAATATTGTCACTTTTGGAGGGTTCCTTTTGCTTTTCATTTTCAGTACTTGCCCCGATTCCCTTAAAATTTTCAAAATGTACAACTAACCCACTGGTTCTTTCTTCTGTCCATATATGGTTCCATTTTAAGTTTACTTCATCTTCCATCTGGATGCCCATAAAAAAATCACCATTTGTTTCCCTCATGCTTAAATGACAGGCATGTAAGCTTTGGTATGAAAGAGGCTTTAATTGGCTTTAATCTTTTTGGGACCTTTACAAAGATGGAATGTTATGCAGTTTCAGACAATTAACAGATTTTAATCCAACTGCTTCTAACTTGTTTCAATACTTTCATATCAGATATTGCATCTCCCCCATATGTTTTAATTATACCCGTCTTTCTTTAGGTCTGCCCTGGATTGATCCTTTGGATTTAAACCCAGACTTCACTCATATTCTAGATATGCTTATTTTGGATGGATTTAAATCCAAATTACTTTAATAAAATAAAGGAGCATGGGAGGATCAACTGCAAATGCAATATTTGGTATTTATAGAGTATTATTCCATTACGCAGATCCAGTCATATATACTGGCTTTTGCATCTTTATTGGCAAGGCAACATATTCTGTTAATCACCTAAACCACCTATAATTCTTACTGTGGCTACATGACATGATGTATTTTCTGAAATTGAAGAAAATTAGATACCAATTAATTAATTAATTTTTTATTGCTCCATTCTCTTTCATTTTAAGCAACTAAATGCTATGCCTCCGGACTAATTTATTAACATCTAACAGCCATCTAACCCACCTTTTCTCTCTCTCACTATTTCTGCTTTCTGAAAGTACTGCTGATAATATTCAAATTATAGTAGTTTAGAGTGTCCAATGTTTACAAAATACATTTACTCCAAAGGCACACAACTGCACCTTACTGCTCCCCCCATATTTATTGTTGATTGTCTTGGAATGGTCTTGTGTATTTCTAATGTATTATCTTGCATAATTATTGTTAATTATATTGTGTTATTGCGTGTTCTACTGCACACATGCACTTATTTTGTATTGTGTAGTCTATTATTTTATATAGCACTTTGGCCCTGAAGAACCGATATTTTGACTTTAGACTTTAATTTTCACATACATTGTTATATACTTACAACATGTAGTGAAATGCTTTGTACAATGCTCCAGGGTGTGGTATATACATGAAAAATAAATAATATAAAAAATATTTGTATATTTAAATGAGATGGCAGTAGTGATGTGCATGTAAAGTGCAGTGGTGCTATGAGGTACTTGGGGTAGGAGTGGTTTATGGTCCAGGTGTGGTAATTGTCTGATTAAGAGTCTGAATAGCCTGCGGAAAGAAACTCCTCCTCACTTCTCTTTGTCTTGGTCTTGAGAGTGCAGTAATGCTTACCTGACCTCCGCAGGGAGAAGAGTCCATGGTTGGGATGGCTGGTCTTGGATTGTTCTTAGACTTGGTACATCACCGCTTATTGTAGATAGTCTGCAGGTCAGAGATTTCCTTGAGATAGGCCTGTTCATTGTTGTTTGGGATCAGGCCCATCACAACGGTGTCATCGGTGAACTTCACAATGGTGGTAGAGCTGGACATGGCAACACAGTCATGGGTGTACAGCGAGTACAGGAGAGGGCTCAGTACACAGCCTTGGGGTGCTCCAGTGCTGAGGGTTAGGGGTGGTGAGATGTGCTTTCCCATTCTCACTTTCGGTGGTCTGTTGGTTAGGAAGCTGAAGATCCACCTGCACAGTGCTGGGTTGATGCAGAGGTTCTCCAGCTTATCAGTGAGTTTGGAGGGAATAATCATCGTCCCAGTGTCCAGGTGTGTGAGCATAGTGTTTAACAGATGATTGACTGTGTCATCTGTGGATCTGTTATGTCTGTATGCAAACTGAAGTGGGTCCAGTGTTGCAGGAAGTGTAGATGTGATGTAGTTCCTGATAAGTTTCTTGAAGCACTTAATCACAATGGAGGTCAGGTCAATTGGCCGGTAATCGTCAGGCATGCGGGCTGTTGTTTCTTCAGCATGGGCACTATGATAGACTGTTTGAAGCACTTGGGTACAGAGGATTCTTCCAGAGACATGTTGAAGTTTCTTGTGAATACAGGTGCAAGCTGGTCCGCACAGACTTTCAGGACTCTGTGTTCACTCTCCTGAAGGTCCTCCATTTGTCGTGCTGTGTGATGATGATGGGGGTATTAGCTCTTCCAGTAGGTGTGAGTTTTCTACCCCTTGCTGCTTTGTGTGTGCTTTTGACGTCAGTGGCTATAGCATCGCCATCCACATCAAATGTGCTGTTCATAGCGCTATCAGCAAATGTGCTGTTGATAGTGCTATTAGTACCATTAGCATAGACCACACCACTGGCACCATTAACACCTCCAGCAGCAAACTCAAAGCGAGCATACAAAGCGAGCAAGTATTCAACTCACCCGCCAGGGAAGCATCTGCCCTCACCACCTTTGATGGTGGTCTGTAGTTCTTAATCCATGCCATATCTCTAGAGCCACCTTGTTGGAATTGTGATTCTAGTTTCCTGTTGTACTGCCGTTTAGCCTATTTTATGCTCTATGCATGCAGTAAGTCACAGCCTTGAACTCTCTTATGTCGCCGCTGATGAGGGCTGCGTTCTAGGCAGCCGTGCGTCATTGACGGTTTTATCCACCCACAGTTTCTGATTAGGAAATGTCTAGATGATGGTCTTTTGGACCGTATCATCCATTAATTTCCAGATGAATCAAACAACCACTTCTGCAAACATGTTGACATCATCAAAGCTGAACCTTAGGATTTTCCAGTCTGTGTCATCCAGCGCGTCCTGTAGAGCAGCTTCTCATTGGCTCTATCATCGTGTGACCTCCCTCTTTGCCGGAGCATCCTGTTTTATCCTTTGTTTATATTTTGGCATAAGGAAGATGGTGGTGTGTATTTTCTAAATGGTGGCTGTGCCTGAGATTTGTAACTGTTCTTTTTGGATGTGTAGCAGTGATCCAGTGTCTGGTTGCCTCTGGTAGGGCAGGTTATGTGCTGGTGTAATACTAGCATGGGCTGTCTGAGGTTAGCTCTGTTGAAATCCCCCGCCACAATGCACAATGCACGCCACAACAAAGTCCGTATGAAGGGCTTGGTACCAAGTGAGAGTCTCATGAAATCCAGACAAAGCGATGTCTGTATCTGCTTGAGGTTAAATATAAACTGCACTGACGATCATTGAGGTGAATTCCCGAGACAGGTAGAAAGAACGGCATTTTGATGGTTAATAGTTCCAGGTTGGGTGAGCAGAAATGTCTGAGTGGGACAACGTTGTTGCTGTTGCACCAGTTGCTGTTCACTATCAGACATACTTCACCACCTTGCGACTTCCCCAATTCCGATGTTTCTGTCCATGTGGTGTACCGAGAAGAACTGGCCAGTTGGATGCCGTGGTCCGGTACCGCTATGATCAGCCATGTTTCAGTAAATCATAAGATGTTGCAGTCTCGCGTATCCCTCTGCAACTTAATTCTGGCCCTGAGTTCATCCAGTTTTCGAGAGACTGAATGTTAGCTAACAGGATTCTCCGCAGTGGAAAACAGTGTGCTCAAGCCCTCAGCCTGTTCCTCATGCCAGATCTCTTTCCTCTGGGCCGCTGTTTCTTCACAATATCACTCAGCCAGCTTGGGTCCGAGCTCAGAAGTGAGTGTAGGTGTTTTTTTTTTTCTTAATTGCTGATAGTTATTCTCTTGTATAGCTAATGGAAGCCATAGAGAGATGTTTCTTTGGAATTTCTGTGGTATATTGCATATAAATAATCCAATAACAGGTAGGATGTTCAGAGCAATTGCGACGGCAGCCGACCTCACCGACGCCATATTGTGGGGCTTTTGTTTCACTGTGTACTGTACTTCTGTATATATGGTTGAAATGACAATAAAACATTTGACTTCACTTGACTTGACTAGTCATAGGTCATAAATCATCCTTATATTCAGATTAAATCATATAATCAGTCACACTCTTTTAAAGAAGCAATGTTCCAAACACACAAATGAGCAAATATTGACAAAGAGATCTATTACCTCCTAAAATACATCCCAAAAAGGTTTGCCTACTCAAAATTTCCAAGAAATTGTTTTAAATCTCAGATTAACATATATAGGAGCAGATAACGTTCAGGAAATACCATCATTACCAATTCCCTCATCTTTTAAGTGTTTGTAAGTTACTATTCCTAAAAATTTACAAACTTTGTCTGACAGTATGGTAACTTGAGCTCATGTGTCTACAAGCAATGAAAAATTCTGTTACCTGGTTTGAACATTAACAAAAAGACAATTCTCAAAAACCTCACTGGGATATGTGAGAACATGTATGGATTCAGGAAAATTTGCTTACAACAGGTTATCTGCTCCATTTCAGTTGTTTTGTGACACATACTTACTTACTACTTTTACTACATAATTCTCAGTTTTGTGGATTGTAAGGCCATCATTCGGATCTGCTGATATGTACAGATGTGATCATCTGCGTAGCAGTGAAAACTAACACCATGTTTACAGATAATTGGGTCTTAATAGCTATCCTATTCGCAGCATGGTGGTGAAGTGCAGTGATGAGTCGGTTGCGAAAGAGCCGGCTCTTTGAAGTGAACAATTTTTTTCTGTTAAAGCCGCAACTGATTGGACACTGAGAGCGAAAGCTTTGCCCTTTACACAGTTGGAATGGCTGCATGCTGAAAAGGTGAAGAAAATGAGTGACAGGAAGTGTAGTAAAGTTTGGAGACATTTTAATATGATAGACAGTTCAGAGGCAGAGTGTAGACTATGCAATGTTAAAATTTAATATCGAGCAGGCTCTATAAACAACCTGCACAGGCATATGTGAACTGTTCATCCACTAGTTCAATTAGGAGAAAAAAGACAAGCAAGGGAACCTGATATTAATAAGGGGGGCAGTATGTATACTGCAACTGTTGCTGCTCCTACAACAGCATCATCCACAAGTACACAAGTGCAACAGCTGTAACGCGCGCTCAAATTGACGGACTCAAGCACAGCGTAACAGAAAGCAGGCTTTATTTGAGACGGCAGGCAAAACTGAAGTCAGACAGTCCAAAAGTCGGTACACACACAAATCCAAACAAAGCCAAAGGGAGTAGATGAAAGCCGAAGTCGAGGTGTTAGGTGGTTCGGGTGGTTGGCGTGGAACTCCCATGTGTAAAGTCCACCAGATACTGTAGACGTGAGCCGCGCCTCCGTGAATCCATAATGTGGTGGACTGTGCAGGCAGGGGCACCGTCAACCTCAACGGGTCGCAATTTAGTACTCCCCTGAAGGTGAAAATCGCGGGTTGACAGCCAAACCCGATTGCCTGGTTGGTAGGTCTGTCCAGGACTCCTCCGACGGTCTGCATGAGTCTGGTACCTGCAGATGGAAGAGTCGAAATGGTCTCACTCCTGCGAAACCAAGCGTCCACCGCAGGGACGTCTGAGGAGGTAGGATCCCAAAAGGCAAAGGGCAGCTGGTAGCCAAGGACACACTGGAAGGGCGTGAGGCCAGTGGAGGAGTGACGGAGGGAGTTCTGGGTAATCTCAGCCCAGGGGAGGAAGCAGACCCAGTCAGAGGGATTGTCCTCGCAGTAGAGGCATAATAATTTTCAGAGTTCCTGGTTAATCCTCTCACACTGGCCGTTGAATTGCAGGTGGTATCCCAAAGTGAGATTTACGGCCACTCCCAGCTTTTCCAAAAAGGCTGATGGCAGAGGTGAACTGTGGTCCCCTATCGGAGTGAATAGAATCCGGGATCTCAAAATGAGTAAATACCTTTCCAAAGAGTGCCTCTGCTATCTCGAAGGCCGTGGGTAGCTTGGGGAAGGGCAGGAACTTCACTGACCTGGAGAACCAGTCCAGAACGGTAAGGATCATGGTGTAGTCCTGGGATGGAGTAAGATTCGTGACAAAATCGAATGACAGGTGAGACTATGGATGCTGAGGAATGTTGATAGAGTGCAAGGTGTCTTGTTACGAGTGCATGTAACATAGGAGGCAACAAACTTATGAACATCCCACTGCATGGCTTTCCACCAAAACCGGGACGTGAGTAGCTGGTATGTGCAGCTCTCCCCTGGATGGCCAGACGTAGGCGAGGTAAGGAGTTGGTCCCAGAAGTTCGGGGGAACGTACTTTCTGGCCGGCGGACATCCTGGCAGAGGCCGTGATCTGGCGAGGGCTGCATCCTGTTCTTGCTCAAACTCTCAACAAATTGACCTCAGAAAGCAAGAGGGCAGCAGGAAGGTTCTGGGGCTTCAGGAGTTACTGGGGATGGCTCTAGACAGCGAGTGAGAGCATCTGACTTCTGGTTCTTAGAAGCAGGATGATAAGAAATGTTCAGGTTAAAATGTGTTAAGAAGAGCACCCATCAGGCCTGACGAGGTTTGAGGCGTCTAGCTGATTTCAAATACTTTTGGTTTTTGTGGTCCGTGAGGACCGTTACCTGGTGTTGGGCTCGCTCTAGTCAGTGTCTTCATTCCTCCAGCGCTAATTTGATGGCAAGGAGTTCACTATCCCCCACATATTTAATTCTGTTTCGTCGTGGTATGCTTGTGTGAAAAGAAGGTGATCGGGTGAAGCTTGGGAGGTTTCCTGAGGCGCTGAGAGAGAACGACTCCTACCCCCACTGAGGACACATCTACCTCCAGGACAAAGGGCTGAGTGGGATCTTGGTAACCCAGGACTGGAGCTCTGGCAAAGAGGGCCTTGAGGTTCAGGAAGACTGCTTCGCTCTCAGCAGACCAATGAAGACTTTGGGGTTTCCCCTAGAGGAGAGCAATGAGAGCATGAGGGCAACTGTTCGGCTGAAGTTCCTAATGAAGCGACCATAGAAATTTGCAAAGTCAAGGAAGCGTTGGAAATTTTTGACAGTACGTGGAGCTGGCTAGTCGAGAATTGTCGCCACCTTATTGTCGTCCATTGCCACACCCTGGGTGTTGATAATGTAACCCAAGTATCTCACCGACTGGGTGTGGAATTCCCATTTTCCTGCCTTCACTTTGAGGTGGTTCTTTAGCAGACGTTGGAGAACCTGTCGCACCTAGGTTGTGAGACAGTATATAGGAGGGATACACCAGAATATCGTCCAGATAAACAACTACAAAGCACCCCAACATGTCATGCAATATGTCATTGACGAAGGCCTGAAAGACTGCTGGGGCATTGGCCAGGCCGAAAGGCATCACCAGGTATTTGTGGTGCGGGGAACTGGTGCTAAAGGTGATCTTCCACTCATCCCCTTCTCTTATCTGTACCAGGTTATAAGCGTTGTTATAACCAGATGGCAGTGGACCAGTCCAACGCCGGGCTGGTAAGGACGGAAATAATTAGGGTGATATGTGCTATATTGTATCTGGTGGAGAGTGAGTGAAATATAGATCCACTTGAAGCAGAAATCCCCTGCATCTGTCCGGGTCGCCGTCATCGTGACCTGTTCGGATGGCCGGAGCTGGGTGATCTGTTGCGTAAGTTGATCCAACGTGGGGACTAGGGTATCAAGGACCCGTTGACGGTCGATTAAATGGGCGACTGCACAAGAAATTTCCAATAGTCCCTCTCGGAGCTCAGATAAGGGATCTACTGAACCAGGCTGAGAACCAGGATCCATCTGAGACACTGCTGAATCCATAGTTTGGCTAAGCAAACTGTAACGCGAGTACTAAAACTACCGGAGTGTAATAGAGAATTTGAGACAGCAGGCAAAATAGTACACACACAAATCCAAACAAAGCTGAAGGGAGCAGATAAAAGCCGAAGTCGAGGGATGAAAAGAAGGTCGGAAAACGGTAAGTAAAGTGTAATCACATGAAAATGTGAGCGTGGAACGAACGAGGAAAACCAAGTTGCTTAGCGGAGAGAGAGCGGAGGAAGAAGGAATATATAGAGTGTCTAATCATTAGAACCAGGTATGTGAGATTAATAAAATGGTGAGGGAGAACATGTGCTAGTCTGGGTCTGATCATGCGAGCAGTCTGTGGGTGTGACAAGAGCTCTATGAATAAAAACTATGAACCAGTTTTTGCAAAAGGTTATGACCCCTGCAAAACAAAACACAATTGATGAGCAACTGGCTAAAATGATAGCATACGATTTTCAGTAATTTTCAATCATGAAAGACAAAGGATTCTGAAGCTATACTCAATCCAATATATGCACTTTCAAGCAGGAAAACACTTTGCTGAAAGATTATTCCAGGCCTATATGACTTAGTAGTAGCTTCACTACTGCAAAGGGTCAAAAAAGCCACAGCTGTTTGTCTAACATCCTGAATCACCACATCCTACATGCCACTTTGCTGAATATTACAAAATTGTGTCCAGTCTGCTATATTGTTTAGAGTTCACTGACAGACACACTTCTGAAAACCTAGCAAAGGAGCTACTCAAAGTGGCAAAAGAGTGGGATGTGAAAAACAAAGTGGTGTGATGTGTCAAAAGTGTGTCAAGATGTGTCAAAAGCCACAGAGAAGCTCAAATCTACCTGGCGACAGATGGGCATGCCTGAGCTGAAGCTAAAACAAGAGTGTGGATCTCCAGCTTCCATATTCTTAATTTAATTCAGTTCAATTCAAATTTATTTATATACCAATATTTACAATGGTGCATTGTCTTAAAGCAGCTTTACAATCCTATATTATCTTAAAAGGCCAATCCCAAGTTCAACAAGCCTAGGGAGACAGTGGCAAGGAACTACTCCCTGAAAGTACAGTAGAAGGAAGAAACCTTGGAAGGACCAAGACTCAAAAAGGCACCCATCCCCCATGGGTGGCCTAGATGTTAATTAGGTAAATATTTAAAAGTATATTAAAGTAATAGTAAGATTAAGTAAGTAATACAATTCAAATCAATATTAATGTTTAAGTTGCTAATAAACTAAATAACAAAAGAAGCGAAGTAGACGAGCTGGATTGTAAGATTGTAAGAGTTCACTTAGATAATGTGGGGCCAGACCACGTAGAGCTTTATATTATACAAGAAGTATTTTATAATCAGTGTGAAAAGTAACTGGTTACCAGTGTAGAGACGACAGAACAGGACTGATATGATCAAATTTTCTAGTTCTAGTTAGTACCCAAGCTGCTGCATTCTGAATTTTTTTTTTTAGATTTACTAGAGCATCCACCAAGTAAAGCATTACACTAATATTTTAAATTAGTCATATTTCATACTTCATGAAGTTACATTTAGTTTTTTTTCTGTACATTTAATAATGTACTTTTCTACTTCTAATTAAGTAACATATGTATGCCATAAATAAACTTTTACTCAATTATTGTAAACATTTTGAGTAATAATAATTTTATATAAGTATTTATATATTTTATATAAAAAACATTTTGTTCATTCATGTGCTGCTTTCATCTCTGAGCACAATAACTGTAAAGCCTTGCAGTAGATTTCACTCTGTATTCTTCACTCTAAGCCTCTATATATGGAGCTGAGTGCTGTGCTTTATTTGCCTTCTCAACATAGATAGCATACTCTGGTGTCTCTGGCTGCTAATCTCACGTGTGCCATTTTCTGCCCATGCCAGGTTGTGGCTCCCGGGCCTGGAAGTGGACCAAGGTCTGTTCTTCAACCACTACCAACAGCTGGAGCAGTGCTGCAGGCAATGAATAACCTGCGATTAATATTTAACTCCTGCCTGCTGCACAGTGGCATACATCAGTGTCTCACTGCATACTTCTAGATGAGCTACAGTATCTACTTCTGCCCCTGTAAATATATCATGGGCTGCTTTTAAAGGATTCTGATTGTATCACAGAAAGGGTCTTGTTCTCCCGAGTTCCAGAGCTCACCTCTTTGTTTTTTTATATCAGAGCCCCTCCATTCTCTGCCCTTGTCCTAGATCCCAGTGGCACACATGCAGGCATCTGCTCAGATCTTAACCTGACATGGGGATAAACTTAATAAAGCTGGGCAATTTGAACTGGGGACCTAGATTGGAGTAACTGTTTTTTAAGCCACCCTTCTTTTACATTTACACTCTCCATTGCCTGCCTGACAGTTTAGGGAGTCCCAGGTGGGTTACTCCTCTTGTAAGCTATTAGGATTTTTTGTGATCTAGTCAATACTACCAAAGCCTCTGTTTTGCCTAGACTAATATGATATGCAGTTCCCAATTGGTTTAATATCATTTGCATGTGTGTACTGTAACCTGCAGCTATTTGAGTATACATAAAAAGTGTATTGGTGGCACAGTTAGCACTGTCTGCCTAAAGCTCCCTTAGATCCCTGATCCAGACTCTGTGTCACACCCACGCTCTGCTCGGGACCCGATCCACGCACGCGCACATTCACCGCCACCTTCGTATTAATTTCCTTCACCTGTATCTCATTTATGTCCTCATTAGTCATCCTATTTATTCACTTCTCTCGCACACCCTTATCTCTAAGTCTCTTGGTTTACCCCCAGTAAGTTCTTAGAGTTCTAAGCGTTCTTTTCATGACAGTTATTGCTATACATTGCCGACCCTTTTTCGTGTCACGTTTCCATCCGTTGCCTAACCTGTTTAAATTCTGTAAGTCGTGTCTGTTTGGTATTTCGACCCTGGACTGTTTTGACTCTGTCAAATTGTGTCCGCAATAAACTGCTCTCCGAACGATGTGTGTGCCTCCGCCATTTTGTACGCCGCGTTACACTCTGCCTGTGTGGAGTTTGCATGTTCTCCCTGTGTCTGAATGACCTTCTCTGGGTAGTCTGGTTTCCTCCTACATTCTATGGACAAATGGAATGGAAGTTCTCTCTAATAGTGTGTGTGTGTATGCATGTACCCTGAGATGAATTGACGTCTTGTTTAGAGTTGGTTCCTGCCTTGTTCAGTGCACCTCTGTGTGGTTCAGCCGATTCAGCTGTCATTCTCTTTCGGGTTTCCTACTCCTTCAGTTAATGAATTATTTTTTATCATTATAGCTTTCTTCTTTTGTATGTCTGTTTAAGCGTGATTCAGCTGCGTGGATACTATCTACCAGTATGTGGGCTTCATATGAGAACTCCACAGGGAAGGGCTTTTATGGGACAATGTCCTATCTGCAAGATTCAGGACCACCTCAGGGAACTTATTGAGAACCCTTTGTTACTTTCAAATAGGGAGCATAAAGTGTCTTTGTTATATACACAAATGAAGACTGTCAAAGAGACTGCCCACCCCTCTGAATCTTTATTGTCTCCCTCATAACAAATATTAATATTCATATTTTCTCAGACCCAGTAAAACCACAAAAAACCTTTCTTTTACAGTCACTGAATCAATTATAACGCATGAAGATCCTTTTATACATATATAATGTTTTACTAAATGTTTTCCCAATTGAAAGGCAGCTATGATACTACCCTTGACACAGACCCTAAATCTCTTATGAGTTTCTATTATCCCAGGTGAACACAAATGTGTTCTAACATTTTGCAAGGTGGATCTCTAAGGAATCCAGATCGACTTGTCATTACGTCAGCATGACGTTCAGATGAACTATTTTCTGTAATTACACTTTTGTATTAATCAGGCCTTGGATAAAATGCATTCAATGAAAACAAAAACCTGAGTGACTTCCTTTAAATATTTAAGGGAATCCCTTAAAAGAAAAGAATATATGTTATTACATTATGGGACCATATCCATCATCCTGGCCATCAATGATGTTTGTTAATTTGAGGTAATTTGAGATAATACGTGGTACTGCCAGTTTCTGCCACAAAAATGACATGGCTAAATTAGGAGATGAGAGGAACACAAAAATTTAGTTTTTTTTAAGTTCTGGTGCACCTATCGAATCATTGTGCACCTATCAACACATTTGTGCGACAGTTTATAATGACAAGCTTTACATTACTAGTTTCTGTTTATAGTCCATAAATGGAGTGCTACTAAAACTGATGGTAATTTAAGAATAAAGGACTTATGTGATATTAGTAATTTGGAGAAAGACAGAACAGGTAGCATCTTCCTCATACCCAATCACCATTCAACCGTCTAGACCATTTCACCCTTCAAGCCGAACATAACGGCATAAAAAACATAAAAAACATAAAAAAAATTATGAACCAGTGTCGTGTATTATTTATTATTTAATAATTGTAATAATTATTATTTAATAAATACTAAGCTCATATGAATATTAATTACAATCAAAATTACAAATAAAATGAGTAATGCACTTGTTTGGTGTGTTTGTGTTACATTATTATTTAACAGAGTGTTTGTTGAGTGTGATTTTATTTACTTTTATTTTTTAAGTTTTATATGATTTTTTCAAGTCAATACTGAATTAGGGACCTGGCATGTCTAATGACACTGTGCATGGCCAGGAACTATGCAAATTGACCATCAAATTGTTTCTGACTACGAACATTTCGTAGTAGGTTTTTTTTTCAACACTATGAAGAAAAGATTGAGGAAGATATTGTTTTACGTTCGATTACAAGCATATTAATTAAAAGTGACATCCATTTTGATTGGTATTTATTTATTTGCCTTACTTCTGTTTCCCTACTTCCCAACACAGATAAGTTCAATTACAAATGAACAAGTCAAGGCTATTGATGTAGTGCTAGATTTACTTATGAGTAATCTGTCATAGGGCTTTGTGGTGAGATCTGTGTGATGGTGAGAGATGAAGGTCTTTGCTCGCCCAGGCATGCAGAGAAATGCCCAAGACAAATGACCCATGAGTGGAAACACACATTTCTTATTTTTCAGCAAGCACTGACCTGAGAAGGGTGACCCTCCTGATCCAGAGAGCAGACCCCATAGAGTATTGTTGGCTGAACAACACCCTATCCCCATCATCAGTCATGTCTTAATGAATTTAATCAGTTACCTGTTATGAACATAGCTACTATCGCCCAGTGCATATTTATGATTTACACTAATGAACTTCATTGCAGGAAGAATGATTTTGTAAGCTCGTAAACAAAACAGACTGATTTTATTTTACAGCTATTTATCCCTTATAGACGATCTTACCTGAACCTATACAACATGTATATACATGGTAAGGATGTGTTCTGCATTGAAATGAATATGCAAATAAAAATAGAATACTGAACATCAAATGATATATTATTTTCTGTGTATTTAAATATCCCATCGTTTTCCATCTAATTATTAAGAAAACGTGACAGAAAATGATTCCTCCACAAGTCAGGGATTTTGGTACAAACAATGGGAAATGTGGGAATTTGTATGTCCCAGAGGTTTCATATAAACCTGTGCTCTCACTGGTTTCCAATAGTGTTCACATCTCTTAAGCAGTCTTGGAACTTTGCTCAGCACACTGTCAGGTGGCCAGATGTTAATGCAAAATTGTTAAATATTATTAAGTAGAACAACTTAATTTTTTGGTGTAGGGAATCATCATTTGGACATGCAACAATAGTAGTATTTGACAGTATAACCATTTCAACTTGTTTCAAATTGCTTTTCACTGTAATTGTCTTGGATCCACCTTCAAACTATGATGTAGATAGTGACACGTATCGTTTCATACTCTCTGTTTTCACATTGTGGCAAGTTTTTTCCAATCATATGTTGTTGGCACTGTGCTACAGGCAGGCAAAGTAGGCCAGAGTTACTTTTGCTTGCTTATCTCCAATGAAGCGTGGCTGGGAGATTCTGAGCACAGGAACACGGACAGCACAGTGCTGGAGATGGACAGATGGAAAGGCAGTTTTGAGCCATCAGGTATTTACTTCTGCCATGCCATTGTCTAGAATCAATTTTTCCATGCGTGAATAAATGTTTTTTTTTGCCAATGTGCAGCGTAACAGACATTCTATGGGTGATTCTGTAATTAGCATTTGACATCAACCAGAAGGTAATTTATTTAATATATCTTTTGTGTTTTTATCTGTTTTCCTGCCACAAAATATTTACTAATGACATAGCTAAGGGTATCATAATATTATTATAATATATTATATGATATTATTAATTATAATTTTTTTGTAATCATTTTTGTACTTTAGATAATATTGGTTAATCAGCTATGCTTTTCAAACAAAATGTATGTCTCAGTAAGACAATACAGACTAAATTATATATAATTTAGTTTTTAATTTAGTTTTGTAATATATTTTAGTGTGTGATTTAAGATGCTCCTTAGTTGTTGTAATATTTTTATATTTATTTTTTAAATAATATATTAATTACATTTTTGGAATGTTATGCTACAGTTTTAGCTGGTATAATATGAAGCTACTCTTGCATACACTTTTATATATTTTAAAAACGCATACTTATATATCTAAAAATGAAAAAAAAAAGAGTAGCTAAATTGACACGAGTAACATAGCTGATCAGACACATTATTAACAATTGTAATGCAATTTTTTTCCCTGCCTTGCATCCTGTGCCATTAGCTAGGCACTGGCTTTCCTGCAACCCTGACACACATAGCCTTGAGCACATAGAAAAAACAAATGAATTGACAAGTGCAGGAACTTGTTGAACTTAGTGTTGCCTTGTTGAAAAACATTGGATGATTAAAAAGTCAGTGTTATATTAGAACATTTATATTTAAATTTAATATTTAAATGTTCCCAAAATAATTTAATTTACAGACTGATCTAATCAGCACCCCATCTACCCAGACAGTACCTTGATTCGAGAATACCTTGATTCTCTATAGAGACTGAGGCTGTAGTACGTTTGGAAATATCTTGATACTCCATGAGACTGAACCAGCCTTCTACTTCATCTGATGAAGACTCTAGTCTCCTGACTCCTGTCTATTGGAAGCCCTTGTCGGAAAGGTTTCTAACAGTCGGTAGTGAGACCAATGAGTAGAGTTATAGTCAGGATACAGACATGTCTTTAGAGTGAAAGATCTTCAGTGCGTGCTGTGCACAATTTGTAAGCCGTAGAGGAACAACTCAGAAAATGTGGAAAACAATTAATTAAGTCACTTTAAGTTATTTAAAACAGCAACACCCTGCTACATATGTGCAGAGCCAGTCACAAGAAAGCATACCCTGTTATTTGTCTTTAGCTATTTTTCTTCACTGAATTGATAGTACATTTTCTATATCGTGATAGGTACCTATATCGGATATAAATTTACATGCATCGGGACATGAAATTATGGTCAGATTGCACAGCCCCACTGTCTAAGCTTTGTACCTGCTTTGTGATATCCCTATCACCCTGAATTGAATTAAGTAGTCATGGAAATGAAAATAAATACATTAAAAGCACCCTGAGTGACCCCTAGACCACTGTGGTATACTGATGCTCAGAACAGATCTTCACAATAACACTGATGTGATTCAGATGTGCTAATTTAAACTATTTGCTTTGATGTGGATATTTATCTACATTATGGATCATCCATAATGTGCAGTATATGACTTTGATAGTGCTATAATGTTTTCCCTCTTGGGCATATAATTTATTAAAACACAGGCAACTCTCTCTCTCCTTTGGGGACATGAGATTTATTTCCCACAGAAAGAATGTATTAGTATACCTTGCTTCAATAAGGAGATGATTTTGCTTTAAGCATAAAGAGTCTCTATAGGGCAAGTCACCGATTGACTTGGTGAAATTGTACTCTTAATTAGGCTGCAGTGGTACTTGTAGCTAGAGGGTAAATTGTATGTATTTGTGTGCCAGTATGCATTACTCATCAGTGTGGATAGACAAGCGAACCATTTTCAGACTCTTAGTCATGCCAAGTATCTATCCACCTAATCCTTCGTTCTTTCTTTCAGCATTTCACCCCCTCTCTCTCAGTGTACGTCCCTTGTGCTCCTCTTCTTCTCATACACTTACTATCTTTCCATCTCTCTCTGTCAGCCTCTCAACACGCACCCCCCTACACACCCCAACCCCCAAATGCACACACACTTTTTATGTGAACTAGTTCCAGAAAGACCCTCTGGTCATCTTATTGTATCATCTCGTTTTATAAAAGATTTTTAAGATTGTATGCTGCAAAGCCATTTCCAACAATAAAGAGAACTTTGTAATAAACATAAAACTCAATTGCAATGTTTAATCAAACCTCTCTTTGGGGATTCCACTGAAGTTAAAATGTGTGTGCTGGTTGTTGATTTGTGTCTTTGATTCACAGATCGGAAAGATTTTTACATTACTCATGTTTGTGTATACGTATAAGCAGTGTTAATTGTTGGGAATGATTACTGTGTGATGCCAGCCAGCCCTCATTAGTGCTTGTTTCTACACCCGTCTATAACCTGTGCATGATCAAATTAAACTGGAGAGAAAAAATTATCCAGCAGAATTATCTAGTCTAGTGTAATACACAGTAGCTCTAAATACAGTTGAATAATCAACAATGCTTCAATTAACCTATGATTTTATACCAAATAATCAGTGTAAAATAATAAATACATTACATAATGCACAATAATGATATTTTGTTTATTTCTAAAGTTAGAAAACCAAATGCACATATAAAAAAATCTGTTTATGCCTGGGTCAGTATAATCTTTCTGTCTTGATTAGATAAACATAAGCAATCTGTGTTTTAATCTTGTTTGTTCTTGTTTTTAGAATGGAAAATTACATTCTCTAATGTTTCTTTGTTATCATAAATACAGTAAAGTAACTGTGTTAAGACCTGTGATACTTAATTTCTCTCACCAAGATCACTTGTTTTGAAAGAGAATAGTATATGCCCAGAAGTCAGCCTGCAAGATGAGAACAAAAGCGTCTACCTGCACATCTTCCTCCATCTCATCTGTCTACTCCCTGCCCCATGCTAAAGGAAGCAATGTGCACTGGTAATACAGTTATGTTCCTACTGATGTATGGAGCTCTGTATCTGCTTCTTGTCAAGATATTGACACTAAAATCAATTTGCCATGGCTACACAAAATGTAATGTATATGTAATCAGATAAACAAGGATGTTATGTAGGCTGTCTCTGTTGATATGAGGAAATAATTATACTTTTTCCTAACACTTTCATCCACAATACAGCATCACCGCGTCTGCCAGGTTTGCTGACAAAACAAGGGACCAGACTTTTCATGGACAGCTCTGCCATGCCAGTCTCCCATTACTCAGAAAAAAATCTGAATCACTTGTAAAACTCTAGCCATGCCAATAAGTCACGGATCATATTGCAGAGCTTTACACTGAAAGAAAACAATCACCAAAAGTGTTGTGCACAAAATAAGAACAGACTAACAACTTTTTTATAGTCTGATTCACTTTTCGAAGTGACCTCACAGCTATCAAACATAACCTCTGTGAATATCTGTAGTGCAGCTTTCTAGGTGTGCAGGCAATGAAACACAATACGTCTTGATCATGTCTCTTAATGAAAGCTGAATATATCAACCTGTGGATGAGCAATCCCATTTCTGCCTGCAATTATTTAGACTGAATTTTTGTTAATTATTGTCATTAGCATTAAAAGCTGTAAATGAATGCATAATTATGTGGTTGAAAAAAAACCCTGAGATGAGCATCTAGGATGAACAGAATATTTGGTTTTTGGAAAGCTGATGGAAAACAGATGAGAAAATAGCTAAAGTTGGAACAATTATTTTGATGATCATGTGAGCACATATGTTGTAAATTTGATTTAGGTACTTCACACCAGTAGCAAATATGTTTTTGGTCTGAATTACATTACTGAATATGTAGGTATTATTGGTAATATAAATTAGATGCTTCAAAGATGATAGATGCCTGTGCATGAGCTGAAGGTAACTATAAAATGGCCTACGTTACAAGAATGTAGTATTTTAGAATGGGGTGTCGTATTTATTTCTTTAATGTCACAACATCATAAATGACAAGAGTAAATGCAGTCTGGGGTTTTTGACCACCTGCCTCCTCATGAATCTGCTGGCAGCAGGTGATAGCTTCCTCCTTAATGTCCAGGTAATGTAACCAGTCTTACTTTAATTTGTGATTGTACACTATGGGTTGATTAGTTTTGATTGCAACAGCATTTAGTTTCTCTACATAAAAAACAGGCCTCATTCCTTATGTAGGGAGCAGCACAGTATGAAGCTTGATAAAATCTTAAGAGTGTCTATCAAAGGTAATGTATTACCGTTCCTGGCCTGTTTGGGTGACAAAGTGAGCATAGGGTCCAAGAGTGCACTTTGTGTCCTCTGTGACAGCCTATTCCTTGAGCAGTGAGAAGACTGCCCCAAACTGATCCACCATCTCTTTCACCCTCTTGTTCATGTTTGCCTGCCTCAGGCTCTGGAGCATGAGCTGGAGCCTAATAATTTGCACTATCCAAGGGGGATGTTTAATTTACTGATTTACTGATAATCTAACCCTAATCTTATCCCCAGTAACCTAAAGGATATATTCAGGGTTTTTCAAAAGTAAGCTGTAGTTTCTGTAAAAAGCATTATTGGGAGGAATGCATAGAACTTACAACATACAAATCCCACGCAGTTAGAACACAGGCCAGACTCTAAAGACAGTAAAATATAAATGTTAGTTTTATTGAGGTTTAATCAGTATATTGATGATATAATTGTATATCCAACGTGTGTGGTGGTAAAACCAGCTGCTGGATAGTAAATAGTCCTGAAGGCCATGTGGTGTCTGCCAGGGTGGCAGTCAGGCTGCATGTTCTCACCGTGTCCATTTGGGTTTTTCTGGGTTTCCTCCCACAGCCTAGATGCATGCATTAAGTGAGTGAATTCTTGGTGACTAATAACCTTTACCCCAGGTAATTCGGTATAAAACAGACTACACCATATTTTATAATCATTAAAAAACTGAAAATCTGCTCTACACTAGGAGAATTCAAAATTGCTGTTTTAACTGTGACGAGAGGAAATTACCTCTGCCACAAAAAAGCTGTTAAGAAGCTAAAACCACATAAAGGAACATTAGTGAGGAGACTTGCTCCCAGGCGAGACCACAGCTTCCCCAGTAAAACAGCTGGGTGCAAGTAAACTGTGGAAACAAACACCTTGGCTATATTACCGGGGTTCCCTGGTTAGGCAAGTAGGTAAAGAGCTTTGGTGTAAATATTTTGGTGTTTGCAGTTGTTTGTGTGAGGGCCTTTAAATGTACATAAAACACCCTTACACACTGAGAGAATATAAGAAAGTGAAAGAAGCGAGGCAAAGCAGCCAGGTGCTCTTATCTTCTTGGGAGCAGCACAGCATGAGGAAAATCTTGTTAAAATCCTAATAGTGTCTATCAAAGGGTATTGATTATCCTTCTTGGCCTGTTTGGGTGACAAAGTGAGCACTAAAGTAGGACCCAAGAGTGTGCTGCGTGTCCTCTAAGCCGGGCCGCTCACTAAGTTTTGAGAAGCTGTAAGTCGGCCGCTTTGGTGCAACACAGTGCTTATGTGGATATTGAATGTCTACAGGTATACTTGAACTTGAGTTTTAAATATTGAATTGTATATGTTATGACATTGTGATGCAATACATAGTCATTCAATCATACATCAAGAAACAAGTGATGGATTTCTTTGGAATGTGAGATGAAACTGTAATTTCTAGAAACCCGCACAGGCACACAAACACCACAGAGACAGCCCTGGAATCTCTGGGGATCTCTGGAGTTGCCAATTGGCAGCACTAATCACTGTACACTGTACACTCTGCAAGATATAAATGATGAGCATTACTTCCTGGTGATGCATTGTCTCAAGAAAAAAATGGGAAAGTGATGTGTACTGTAGTCTAACATCACTGTTTAAGCTTTAATGTTAATCTGTGACTGTGGCTGTATTGTGAATATGCTTGGCCATATGTAAAATGAATGTTGGCTTTAATAAGGTTTTTTCATTATGCACGTTAAATATAAAGTATGAAGAGTTCAGAACTACAGAGAAAAGGGAAACAAACACTGGATAAGATAAATAATTTCCCTACAAATTGTGGCTAGTAGGCAACAAGCAAGATTAAACAGAGTTTCTCTCAATTTAAGAACATTTCAGTTGAAGCAGTTCTTGGTTTCAGTGAATGCTGATATAATGCAATTAAGCATAGATTCAGCATAGAAAAAAAACATAGATTCATCAGAGGTTATAAAAACAAAAATGTATAAAGACTGACTGCAACTATATATATATGAATGTATTCATCAAATATAAACTGGATAAAAGCCTAACCTGCCTAACTGGAAAAGTGCCTAACCAGCATCGCTGATGCAATTAAGGCAGGAACCCTAGACAGGGTGCGAATCCAATATAGTTCTCTCTCTCTCTCACACACACACTCACACTCACACGCTCTCTCTCTCTCTCTCTCTCTCTCTCTCTCACTCCCACTCTCAATCACACTCTATCACACATGCGCACACACACACACACACACACACACACACACACACACACACACACACACACACACACACACACACACAC
>JAUZST010040442.1:0-26896 GCA_034779995.1 Parotocinclus haroldoi
GTGTGTGTGTGTCTGTGTGTGTGTGTGTGTGTGTGTGTGTGTGTGTGTGTGTGTGTGTGTGTGTGTGTGTGTGTGTGGTTGCACAAAATATGATCCAATTCCTTCTATCTAAACGGACCGTGCTGTTCTATTTCACATAATGGAGATGAAGCGTACTGTATGAAAGATCATTTTAATATCTCTATCGGATTCCCTTTTCCCCGTTCGAACCCATAAATCTCTTATTATTTTTTATATTTTTATATTTTTCCTGCCCTGTGTGCGAGAGGAGACGACTTAAGGGGGCATTTTATAATTGAAACGCACCTACTCCGACGATAAATCAGCCGTATTTATGCGGCTTTTAAAATAATTGCTTCTAATTAAAGAATGTCGAGATGCTCCCGAGATGAAATTTCCCACAGGAGGGACACACTTCGGAGAGCGAAATGCTTTTAATAATCTGTTTTTGATCTTTATCTGCGTGAATGGATGGAAAAGGAAACAGTTCTTATGGTTTTTGAGTTGATTAAGCGGAGCGCTCCGACTCCTTCGCAGTTTTACCGCAGCAATAACGCTAATAGCCGGCGATAATCGAATCATTTGAGCTGAGACCGATATTTAAATTAAAAGCTTGTACAATATAAAATAATATGATTGCTCGATACGACAATATGCCTTAATCATTTTCGGGTGTATTTGAAATTAATTCTTATTTGGTCTGCTTGATTCTGACGCTCCCAAGAACACAGCCGGGACTCGAGCTAAGACCTGGCATCCCTAACCATTCATTGTACTTTTTTTATTTAGGTGATAATATTCAGGAATTTTTTTTTTCACTAACACCTTTTGACTTGGTTATTTTTTAAATCCTTATACTTAAGTAAAGAAGTTGTCACTTCTCCCAACTCTGGTGCTCACAGGAGGGAATGCCCAGTAGTGGCAGTGCCAACGGAAGCTCAGATTCTAGCTTAGCAAATCTGGATGCCCCAGGCACAGTTAGTGCCCCACACACACACACACACACACACACACACACACTCACAGCAGGGCAAGTGCTGTGATGGTTTGACGACATAGCCATAAGGTTATTCCATCAGAGCACCACTCTTTACCTGTTCACCTGTCCAACAGGTGTATCCTCAGGGATACACCCACTGAGCAGCCTGATGACAGAGCTCTGGTCATAGGTGACTCTATTTTGTGACACCTGAAACGAGCTACCCCTTTAGGGACACCAGCAGCTAGGGTTACGTGTATCCCAGGAGCCAGAGTGCCGGACATAATAGGGAGCCTTAGTGAGCTTAAGTTGTCAGTAGGGACTAACGATATACACCCCAACCACACTAAGGCTAATTTCGTAGAGGTGGTTACTGTTGTGAGGGCAATGTCTGATGCAGTAGAGTGCCCTGGCTTTCCATGAGGCGTCCAGACAGTTGGACAACTTTTGAGGGCAAGCCTGGCCTTAAGTGATGAGATAGTAAATTGGAGGTATTTAAGATCGCTTTGAGGGATAACGCGGCAGCGACTTTACTGACTTCATCCATGACCTCATGACTTTCATTGACGATAAGAAAAGATAAAAAGATTTAGGGATAAAACCCGATGCTCATCAAATCACCCATCTATTCAGCAGCCTTCCAGATGTAGATTTCATTTTAATTAGCTCCAAATCAGGACTGGAATCTTTTACCCCAATTACTAACGCTGATCTGTCCTCAACGATCAGCTCGTCCAAGTCAGCAACATGTTTATTATATCCAGTCCCTATATATTTAATCAAACATCTAATACAGAGTGTTACAGTACCACTGCTTATTAATTTAAATTCATCCCTTACCTGTGGTTATATGCCAAAATCCTTTAAACGCGCCGTACTTAAACCCCTGAATAAAAAAATTAAAAAGCCAGCCTGGGTTCTGGTTTCGAGTGTGTTCAATTCTACCTTTCCTCTCCAAAATGTTAGAAAGAGCTATCTATCAGCAGCTCTGTAGTTCCCTCCAAAGTAAAGGTATTTATGAAACATTTCAGTCAGGATTCAGGTCTCATCATAGTACTGAAACAGCATTAATTAGGGTACCTAATGATCTATTAATATCATCAGATAATGGACGTGTTTCTTTTCTTGTTCTACTAGATTTAAGTACAGCATTTGATACCATAGATCATGAGATCTTTAGAAAACACTATAGGTATTAAGGGACTGGTACTTTCCTGGATTAAATCCTATCCGGCCGACCGGTACCACTTTGCTAATGTAAATAATCAACGCTCTAAGCTCTCAAAAGTAAAGTACGGTGTCCCTCAGGGGTCTGTGCTTGGCCCACTGTTATTCTCCCTGTACATGTTACCTTTAGGATCAATTATTTGTAAGCATGGTGTTAGTTTTCACCGCTATGCAGATGTTACACAGCTGTACATATCAGCTGATCCTAATGATGACCTTACAATCCGTAAAATTGACAATTGCGGGGGTTTTTTTTCATGATGCAGAGAAACTGGTTCATGCATTTATAACCTCGAGGTTGGATTACTGTAACGCTTTACTTGCAGGATCTAGTAAATCTCCAAATAAACCAGGAGGCGCCAAGCTACAGCACCCACTCTGAAATTGGCACTAGATGTGCAGGACGTGGCAACACAGGTTTGCTTCTGGGCTCGCCCTAAAGTTCGAGCAACCTGTTTTCAATAACATTTTTTGTTAAAAAATGTAAATATCAGCACATTTTTTGTATTTTGTCAACGATCCAGTTCCTTTCTGAGACCTTAAAATGGTGCCCAAACTGGAATGGTGCCCACGTTTGCCTGTGGGTTTCATATTTATGCACGTTTATATTTAAGCGTGCACCTGCAAAGGTTTTGTGTTTATTTTACATTTTTCTAAACAGCTGCCATTGTCTGTTTTCTGGGGGAAGCCGAATACTTATGCCCACAATCTGACTTCATGTGTTTATGTATTTGGAGAACGTAAGACCTTTATACAGTGGCACTGGTGCAGAGTTGTGGTTCAATACAATCTGTTCCATAGATCCCCGGTTTGATTCCATGAGGAGAAGAGTTTGCATGTTCTCCCTCTGTTTGTCTTGGTTTCCTCTCACATTCCTAAGGCATACGTTTAAGATTTATTCTCTCTAAAGTGTGCCACTGTGACTGAGTGTCTGTGGATGTGCCCTGTGATGAACCGGCACCCTGTCCTGAATGATGCTTTTCAAAATACGAGGAAGAACATACCAAACTCCACACAGGCAGTAACCAAAAGGTGAGTATCAATCCCGTAAGACCCTGCTGAATTGCCAACCTATCAAATCACTTATGTTAAGTTTAGGTCCACCCAGGTTGGATCAAATTAAGTGCCATGCAAAGATGCCAAGTAAGATGGGCAACTGGTCTGTGCCCAGTAAAACAAAGCCAAAGGTGCTCTGAAGCTCGGAACCTGAGTCGCCCCTCTCTTCCGGCTGGAATTCCAGATCTCCACAGCCACAGAAACACAAAAAGCATGAGACACCTCGCAACCTTAAAAGCCAAATCCCGCCTCAACCTGGGCAGGACACAAACCAGTGTGGTTGGGCATGAGAGCATGGTTTTTGGCGTTGAGCCACCCTGGTTTGTATCTTCAATTGCGTCTTTTCCAGGGCACCACATAGGCTACAAAAACCACGGCAATGCCCGTGAGAGGTTACATGATTGTTAGAGGTTACGATTATGATTAGAAACGCAGTTGGCACTCACCTCCCCAATGTCTGTGTGTGTTCCTAAGTTTCCACTTGGCAGGAGGCCATCGGGACCGGGTGTACGACACATGATGTAGTCCAGCGATGCCCGCGTTACCAGCAGGCATTTTACATCTCTGTTATTATTTCAAATAATTCTAAGCCAGAGCAGCAGGACATGATTTAGTCCAGCCTTGAACTCTTCCCCCAAAATGGGACCTGGACCCATTTTGTTGAATGATGTCATAATTAAGGGTACGGCCATGAACTCGGGCAGCTATAACATTTTATACAACGTTCACATTCATGAGAATTTGCAATCACGAGACCTCGCGAGAGGGGCAAAGGCTGAACCCATGATGAGCTCCTTAAATCTCTTCCAGGTGCACGTTCTGTGGAAGTAGTAAGATATCACACACACACACACACACACACACACACACACACACACACACACACACACACTTAACCCAACCGGAATGGGAGGTGCTGCTGAGTTTTTCGTTAAGTGTGTCAGTGGGGCAGGGGTAAAACACTCCAACCTCATTATATCAAACCAATTTTTATGTCATGTTATGAATATTTTATTCTCCGATATCTGGGCTGATCAGGTGTCACTTCATCCTCCTTCTTCATTTCCATTTCTCCGCTCTGAACGGCGTTTAAGAGCGGAGCGCCTCTCGCCCAGGCTTTGTGCAAACACAGGATAATCTACCCCGTGTGTGTCTACAGTATCACTTAGTATAAATAACAGGAGCTCTCTCTCATTAAGTCATAAACAAGCCTTAAAAAAAAAGCCATTTCTGTGGCGGCGAGGTCAGCGTCGAGACGTTAATTAATTTGAAACGCTCTGAGAACTCATAAAAGCGTTTCTGCACAACGGCCTGCTTATTTTTGATTCTAATTTTCTCTGAAAGGTAAATATTAACCTTGCTGTTTTATTCACGCGGCTTTATTATCCTGTGATAAAGCGTTCAAGTTAGTCATTCCGCTGATGTGACATTTACACCATTTTTGGCTCTTTTTGGCCCCGATCATCCTCCATAGCCTCTTTTTGACCTTATTTTGCCATGCCAGGGAAAACCTGGTACCCTCATTTTGAGACCATGGCTGACGCTTACACTATATTCGGTAGGTTTTGGCCTGCATCGTCCTCCAAAGCCTCCTTTTGACCCCTGTCATGCTCCACAGCTTTGCCCAGGGCAAACCTGATCTGCTGTCCTTATTTTGCTTATCCGCTGCAAACAGTTGCAGCATTTTCAGCCAGTTTTTGCCCACATTGTCCTCCATAGCCTCCTTTTGACCCCTATGGCTATACCACAGACACAGACCCCTATATGATCATCCCTGTCTGGAGGTGGCAGCATTGGCATTGCCCTCCCATTACCAATGCTCTACTAACTCTCTGCCAAGGTGACATTGCAAGTCAGTTTTACAGGGTTTCATCCCAGCTTTCACCCCGCAGGAGTTCCCTGTTCATGTCTCTGGTGCCACCAGCGGGCATGGTTCATGCCTCGACTGATGCCAGTATCGGGTTCAGTCCAGTTCTGGCAGTGTGTCTGATTTTACCTGGGGTTCAGTCCAAGTGTCTGTGTTTCACCTACAGGTTTCCTGGCATGACAAAAAACACCTACAGTATGGAGCATGATGGAAGTCAAAATCAGGGGAGGCTATGGAGGTCGACATGGGTCAAAAGGTGGGTAAAAATAAAATGAGGCATCGCCCTGATCAATCAACTCTCACAATCTGAAAAGATGCAAAACCACTTTAATGAGATTTTTTTTAAACAAAGTGCCCAATAGATGCTCGTGAAGTGGGACCCTTTCCAGACAGGACAGGTGTTGTTGTACAGGTGAGGGGGCGCGGCCAAGTTTCAGACATTTAAGTTGTTTCTCCTTCGTACGCATTCTTCATCACCTTCTTCTTAAGCGGCCTTACAGTCATTACCTTTATCGTGGGGCTGTTGTGTGGGTGGCACAGCGGGTAAGGCACTGGTGACCCCGAGAAACAAAGCATGGTCTCCACCCTGGCACCACCAAGCCAAGACTAACCCACCAGATCGCTGTGCCGTCCTAGTACCCATTCCGATTGATTTTCTTCTGTTTTTTTTTAAGCTGGCATTTTAAGCTTTTGTTTGACCCTGGTTTATATTAGGATTTTTGAATACTTGAGGCTTATCGAAGGGCATGGTGCACGTTGGCATGTCTGGCATGTGTGCCAGCGCTTACAAGGTGCGACCGTGTAAACCTGTTCACCCCCACTCTTTCCCACGAATACAGTCTGTCCTGTCGGTGAGGTGAAGCTATTACAGGAATAGTGCATCCGTTTGTGCCACACCTCAGTTGGCACCGTGTACTGCCGCTTCTCCAAGAGACTCAAACAAGACAAGCCTTCTAGATCTCTTACACAAACACGCTGGCATCTCAGGAAACCAACGAACTGGCGCCAACGCCTGCGTGGATGCCAGGCTGCCCCCTGCTGTAATATTCTGGAAGAATGGCACAGAGAGGGCGAGAAGGAAGGTAGGGGATTTAAAAGAGGAAATAAAGCCGCCTGGCGAGGGCACAAAGCTTCGTACGAGAGAGAGAGAGAGAGAGAGAGAGAGAGAGAGAGAGAGAGAGAGAAAGAGAGAGAGCGTGGCACTGTCTGGATTCTGCATCACAATGAATGACATCACACAGACAAAAAGCTGGCGACGGATGAATTAGACTCCTTTGTGGGCGCAGGCCTTGGCACATTTCACCTTAATGAGTGGCTTCCAGCCTCTTTCACTCGATTTCCCCGCCTCTCGCAGGCTATTGCTTTTCTGATCTCCTGAAACCGCCGTCTCTTGCGCTATGTGTCACGGGGGCTCGGCCTCGGTCAGCCTCAAAAGCGTGCGAGACCAAATTTGGGAACGTACCACCAGAAGAACAGAGCAAGGGAGCGGGCAAGGGTTTTAAGGAGAAACCACAACGGCTGTGCCGCTCTGTTGCGTCGGAGTAATTAAATTCATTTTCCAGTGCAATTTAAACCAATTGTAAAACCGAGGCTCATAAAATTTGGCCACATAATGGGAGCCTGGTGGATGAGGAGCGCGGCCCCGGGGGACGCCGAAAGGACGCCAGGGCGCAGCTTGTAACCGAATGAGAAGCCCGTAGCTCAGAAGCGTATGCTTGGACTTTAAACTCCATCTGAGTTTGGTGGTAGATTTTTGTTTCTCTCCAGACGGCGCTAAGTACACCAAAAACCGCTTTAACTCTACCATAACAAAATATGGTAGAGTTACGATAGAGTTACGATAGAGTTACGTTAGAGTTACATTAGAGTTACGATAGAGTTACGATAGAGTTACGTTAGAGTTACATTAGAGTTACGTTAGAGTTACGATAGAGTTACGATAGAGTTACGATAGAGTTACGTTAGAGTTACATTAGAGTTACGTTAGAGTTACATTAGAGTTACGATAGAGTTACGATAGAGTTACGATAGAGTTACGTTAGAGTTACGATAGAGTTACATTAGAGTTACGTTAGAGTTACATTAGAGTTACGTTAGAGTTACGATAGAGTTACGATAGAGTTACGATAGAGTTACATTAGAGTTACGATAGAGTTACGATAGAGTTACATTAGAGTTACGATAGAGTTACGATAGAGTTACGTTAGAGTTATGATAGAGTTACGTTAGAGTTACATTAGAGTTACGATAGAGTTACGATAAAGTTATGATAGAGTTACGATAAAGTTACGTTAGAGTTACGTTAGAGTTACGTTAAAGTTACGATAGAGTTACGTTAGAGTTATGATAGAGTTTTGTTAGCTTTATGTTAGAGTTATGTTAGTGTTATGTTAGAGGTTTGTTAGCGTTATGTTAGAGTTTTGTTAGCGTTTTGTTAGCGTTATGTTGGAGTTTTGTTGGAGTTACGTGTTTAATATTTTCATAAGTCTTTCTTTCCTCTTTTTCTTTTATCTGTAACAATCTTTTTTTCTGACTTTTTTTAGAATTCCCTTTTTCTTTCTTTCTTTCTTTCCACCTTTACTCGTTTTTCTTTAGCATTCATTGTTTTTCTTACTTTCTCTCCCTTTTTCTTTCCTACTTTCTTTAGATTTTATCTTTCAGTTTTTTTTCTTTTTCTTTATTTCTGTATTTGTTTTCTTTGTTCTTTCCTACTTTTTTGTTTGTTTCTTTCTTTCTTTCTCCCTCGTTTGGTTTAAGGTGGATCAGGATCGTCGTCTCAAATTTCTGATGAAATGTAATCATATCAGAAACATTAAGTCTTTCTTTCTCTTTAGCATTTCTGATTCTTTCTTTCCTTCTCTCTCTTTTTCATTTCTTTTTCCTTTGTCGTTCATTGCTTCCTTTATTTCTTTCTCTTTTTCACGCTGGGACTCTGGGACTCTGGTCCACTACACAGTTTTGTAACTGCACACTGAACCTGGAACCCAGATCCTCAGGAACTGCTTTACTCATGTTCTCTATAATACGCTTAACGTAAAGCCAGGGTTGCCAGATTTGGGGCAAATCCCTTTTTAAAGCAGCCATTCTGGTTGTTACACCTCTAAGTGAGATGTGTAGGGGTGATTTCAGGTGAATTTACCCCCTGATATTCTGGTAAGCTTCAGATTTGGCTATCAGGTCCACCATTGGGCTGTCACAAAGCCTGGCACATTCATAAGGCTCATCAAAGGCAGTGGCAGGGGCAGGGGCAGGGGCAGGGGCAGGGGCAGGTGCAGTGGAAACACCCTCCCACCCCAAGCCGTTTCCACCTGACACTGATTTCTTCATCTGACAGTAATTTCAGGCCTCTCAGTTAATGAACAAAGGAAGAGCAGGGCTCAAATTTGGGAGATAGGAGTCAGTTTAACATAACCACTGCCATCAGCGCTGACATTAATTGCTCCCTAATTTTGGCAGACAAGACCCCGGAGCAAGAATGGATATGAGTCTCAAAGGGACTGTGACGGGGAGAGCAGAGGGACAACCCTCCGTTCCAGCAAGGGGAAAGATGGCGGAATTCGTTTTCGTGTCAGTTCTCATACGGGTCTTAAGATCAACAGGATCAAAAATGGTCCATTAACGAATCTGATAGACTATATAAACTCAGGAAAATATGTTCATCCAGGGTTCCACCGCTAAAGGTAGAGCATCTTACTCAAAGCTAGAGGAATCCCGACCTGTAAAGATCCAAAAGTTAAACGTAAGAAACCTCATGTACAAAGTGCAGACGATGCAAGAGGCTTTGGTTGCACCCTCTCTCACAACCCTCGCACACAGGAGACACCAAACAAAGAGTCTAAACTGTTTTTTATAGCTACAAAAAGAGCAGAGGGACGACACTCCACCCGACCAAACCTAATCAAGCCTGAGAGCTATATAAACTCAGATAAATGTGTTCCTCAGAGGTTTATTAGATGGCGTCTGGTTACACTTTTGGCGTGTGGTGAAATGCCGAGATTGGGGAATCCTAGATGGCACTCCGAAGGATCTGTAGGAACCAAAACATGGATTTAGAACAATAGATCTCAGAAGGACCTGTAAGAAGCTTTCTGAGCTGTCAAGATCTGAAAATTACGGATGAGATCCTTGTCTACAAAGGTGATGCTGCGTGTGAAAGTGCTGGAAATGCAAGACGTTTTGATCGCACCCTCTCTCACAACCCTCACACACAGGGGACACCAAATAAAGAGTCTAATGACTGGGGGAAACAGTAAAAGTTATTTAAAACTCTCACCTGGGACTAAAGATCAACAGGAAAAACCAAAAACCGTCCACAAGTGGGCTCGGTAACGCATCTGGCGTTGAGCTTCTATTTTCTAAGCAGCCGTACCATGTTTAAAGTCACTTAAATCACTTTTCTTCCCCATTCTGTACTCGTGCCGCGTGAACGCATGATTAGATATCTGCCTTAACGAGCTGTACCTAATCGTAGTAGAGAATGTGTGAGATTCTGGCATCTTAATTAATGAAGTGCCCGCGTGTGGTTAGAGGGCAGCCTTATGCCAGCGCACATGGCCCACTTCGGGAGACCGTCTCCCACGCCAGTCCCTGGGCTGTCAAATCCGGCCACGTGCTGCTCTTTTATCCAGCCATTAAGAGCGGCCCCTAGCAGGGCCAGATCTCCAGAGACGGTCCTGGAACTGGAGGTCTGACAGGATGCAGCCCGTGCCGCTTTCCTCGGGTAACGTCGCCGGCCTAATGGCTGCACCGAGAGCACACTCGAGTCAAGGGCGATTTTTCGGATTAGACAGCGTTATGAATACTTTAAGGCAAAGCGCGGTACATTTCAGGGCCATTATGCATAATTACGCTGAGCGGCCGGGGCACTCAGGAGATCCTGCCTCCGGTCCGATCGTTTTAGAGAGCTCGCCGGCGTGACAGCTGGGTCCGCAGTGCAAAAGGTTCAGGTTGCCACCAATCTGGTGATCCGCCACCCCTTTAACCCGATCATCTGGTTCCGGCTGTCCAAGAGCGTTTAAGCTCTGCCACCTGATCCGGCAAAACAACGAGTCCGAGCTAGGGGTCTGACTGCCGGCACGTGCCGAGGAAGCACAAGGGAGCCCTCAGCCGTACCTCGAGCCGTACCCCGGCACGACATTCGCATGCACGGCGCAAAAACAAGCCGGCCCTTAGTCAAACATGGCTCCTTTATAATGAAAATGCGCCGATTCCTGCTCTCTGAAACGTCGCTCGGCCTTCCCGGGGCCGGCGGATGAAAAGCGCGTTGTTTTGCGACGCCGCATTTCATATGCAGATTGCGCAGTATTAAAAGGACCGAGCGTTCGCTTTTTCACGACCCTAGCCTCGAGCCAATCTGGCGCCTGGTGCCCAGGCAGGACAAACGGAGCGGCTTCAAGGTGGCACGGTGCAGGCCGAACCGGCGCGCACGCTCCCGAGGGCATCCGTGCCAAGTCCGCCTTCATTTCGACTGAAAGAGAAAGAGAACGAGAAAGAGAGGGGGGGGGGGGGGCGGCAGAAAAAAGGGAAGCAATGCCGATGCAGGGATTTGAATAATTCTGCATCACTGGCGGGTGGGAGGAGGAGGAGGAGGAGGAGGAGGAGGAGGCAGGGGGGTAGGAGGCGGAGGGTGGGGGCTCGGATTTCGCATGCGTCCCGCATTCGCTTCGCCATGAAAGGCCGCATTTCAGGTGCGGCGCAGAAAAGCTGATAAAAGCAGGCGCTGGATTACACTTCGTGACCAAAAAGCCGTTCTTATTTTGCATTCGGCTTTCTTCTGTCAGCTCGTCCGGGCAGAGGCGTTCGGGCAGAATGCCTGGGCATCGCTCCTGTAATTAGCCGGACTTCTCTTTCACCTTGCTGCACAGATAGCTGGGTACGTCTGCTGTCCCCGGAGGCATGTTAAAGCCCCCTCAACACGTCCTCTCCTTCCACAAAGAGCCCAAATGCACACACACGCACACACACACGCACACACCTGTCGGACCGCGGTTCCACAAACGGACTCATTATGAAGGATTCAAGAAGGAAAAAATAATCAAAATTGTTCAAATACAGAAATCTTTATTCTCCTCAAAAATACCTTTCGGTGCATTGCAAAAAAAAAAAAAAAAAAAAAAAAAACAAGACTTACAATATTTTTTTTAAAAATACCAGAAATTAGGTAAAAATGCGTATATATGTGTATTTGGTCGTAATAATATTAATAAAAATATTGTTAATAAAAGGGAAAAGAAAACGGATTTTACGGATTTTTGATCGGAATAACTTTGGTGATTTTTGCGCTTCACTTGAGCCGCCAAGCTAAGCTACAGACAAGACAGGGTAAGGTTTGGATCAGGCATATGATAAGAAATTAGGCCTCAGCGTCCCGTGAACACGGCCGTATCTGTAGTGTCTGATTAATTTAAACAGCCTAAAGTGCGTCCAGATATTTTTGGGGGCAGCAGCACGCGTTAAAGAAAGTCTTTATTTGTGGGAGATTTGGCAACGTTGTCTTTGGGTACGTTTTGGTTTCCTCATTCACTCGTTCTTTTAACGAACACTGAGAGCAGAGGAATGTTGGGACGGGTGTCTGGTCGCTCCGTCGTGCCCTGGGAGACTCTCCTGCCTGAGCACAGCTCGGGGCCCGGTCGCTGACCCCCGGGGGGCTTTGACATCTGTGGCCTGGCTTTTTGATCGAGCGCAGAGAGAAGATCCCGGGCCGCTCCACCGATAAACACTGGCTGCGGTCGTGGGGTGAAATAAAACCCCACCTAACCCACAATTTGGGCTCTTTTTTGGTTTTTGCGCCTGATTAAACGGACGGCTCGGGGGGACGGGTCCTGTCCTGCGGGGTGGGTCGCTGCTCTTGTGGGAAAGACGCACATGAGGAGGACGTTTTGTTTC
This sequence comes from Parotocinclus haroldoi, assembly GCA_034779995.1. Classification (NCBI taxonomy): domain Eukaryota; kingdom Metazoa; phylum Chordata; class Actinopteri; order Siluriformes; family Loricariidae; genus Parotocinclus; species Parotocinclus haroldoi. Next base: position 12,015 of record JAUZST010040442.1, read on the forward strand.
ACGGCAACAGTGGGGGCACGGATCACGCCGGGCCCTCGTCTTTAAAGCGTCGCTTAACATTCCTACCATTTCCCGAAATGCTTTCCAGCCTCAGTCGTGTCTCGTGAGGGGCGCCAGAATAAAAACTAAAGGGCTTTCAATTTAGAAAGATTAAAAATGCTTTTAGGAATAGAAAAAGAATAATAATCATCCACCTTCTGAGTGAGTTTGGGAGGCTGGCTGTGGCTGTGATAGAGAGCGCCGAGCTGGGATTTGCATGTTCTCCCCACGTCTCAGCTGCCTTTCCTCTAGAGACTCCTGCTGTTTGGTCAAATGGTGTCTCTAAAATGGGAGAGTTTAGGGGTTACCCTGTGGTGTTTTTCCGAACAGGTTAAGGAGTGTCGGCCATCTGTAATTCAGAATCGTCAGAATTTTAAAGGACGCCATTAAAAACTAAAACAGGAAGTTAGATTTGGACCGGGACGCATGGCTCGGGTCGGCTGTCTCCCTTATCCATGCTTCTATAGCAGTGCTGCCGGAGTTTCATGCCGCACATGGCATCAGTGATTGATAATAGACTCTGTGCTCCTAACCCATAAGTAACTACATTTTCTCTTTTCCCAAGTCCCAGCACCACACACTTATGTTCCTCCAACTCAGCATCGCCTGTACCACCAGAGTGCAGGAACTCCCTCAGCCATTCAGTCATCAGGAGACCACGTGCCGCCATGGACCTCCCACTGAGGACTGATTTTAAAATGTATTTTGTTATTTATTTAATTACTAACGTAAACATTAGTATTGATTTAAATTATATTAAATTATATTTACTTACAATGACCTTAATACACTTTTAAGTATTTACTCAATAAACATCCGGGCCGCCTCTGGAGGGCGGGTCCCTTTTTGAGTCTTGGTTCCTCCCCAGGTTTCTTCCTTCTACTTTCAGGGCTTTTTTTCCTTGCCGCTGTCGCCCCGGCCTTGCTCCGTTTGGGATCGGGCCTTTTAATTTGAACGGGATTTAATTGAATTGAAACGTTTTATTAAAACGAGCCTTTCTCCGCTCTGTACGCCCTGCCGGCCTGGACAGTTTGGCCGTCCTGTAGGACAAGCCGTTCATTGGCTGCGCATCTGATTCACAACACCATGGTAATTAGGTCATTATGATAATTAATTCGTTTGGGCTGCGAAAACACGACGTGGCCGTCCAGGATTCATACAGCGGACTCGTGATTATCACAGGATTAATGAGGGAAAATGGAGGGCAGATTGTGTTAGTCTTACATTTACAGACTGTGGCAGAGGTGGGATTCGAACCCTGGACCTTCTGGTCCATCGTCCAGTACCTTAGTTACTAGACCACTAGTCCTCAGGTCGGGTCCAGGTCTGCAGAGGGCCCAGTCCAGCACCCGTACCCTCTTCTTCCACATCCGTACCTTTAGAATGTGCGCAGCATGTGGTTTTGCATTGCTTTTTTTGGAAAAAAAATCCCGGTGTACTTTTCTGCATTAATGCCGCATCACAGAAGTGGAAATGACCTTTACACCAAGGGTCCGGACCTTCGGATTTGTTCCTCATAACAGTCTGGATGCTCCTTGTTTAGACCGAAATCCTGATGGGTCTGAGCACCATCCACGTTTCCATGGCGACGGTCCATCCTAGATGCCTCCAGGCCCAGAGGAGTGGCACTAGGTTCTCAATCAACAGACTTTACCTCACCAGATGCGTTATACGAACCAGAATGGGTCACTAGGTGGCACGCCGGTTGGTATTCCACCTCTGGCGAGGCGTTTCCCGGCGTCAGAGTCTGTCTCGGGGCTGTCATGCCCGTCTTGTTGGTTCCTGGCACTGCAGAAAAGTGCAGGAGGTCTACTGGCACTCGTAATGTGTGTGCATGGCATCGAATCCCCCCCCGTTTCTCCAGGGGCGGGTGCTGGGTCTGGTACAGTGCCCGTACGTGACGCTAAATGAGCCAAATTAAGAAGTCTGGGCACCTTATTTTTTTGAGGGGGCACCAGGACGAGGTCGAGGAGGATATTGACGAATATTTCAGGTCGCCTTCTCGCCAGTCACCGGCGCACATCTTTTTTTTTTTTTCCCCTTAAAGACTCAGATTTGCGCCGCTGGAAAAGGCCACGTCTTGTCTTTGGCATCATTTTGAATGTCACCGGTTCTTCAGGATTGACAAAATAATATGCACTCATCTTTTTACCAAGGGGGGGAAAAAAAAAAGAAGGACTTTGCACGTCGGGCGCACTTTTTCTTTTTTGCTTCTTTTTAATCAGCGAAGGACGAGTGACACGTCCAATCATAACAAAACATCAGCTGTTAAATGGGCCTTTGCAATCACTGTCAAAGCCGAGCATTAGCAAGCCCGGCGTCCGCGGACATCAATCAGCTTTTATAAAGTTATTTATTCATCATTTAATTATAGAACACGTCGTTTTAGCCGTTTATTTATTCTAATCAGTCGAGTCCTGCACTCTGTGTAATGTCCTTCTCCAATCAAACAATGCAGACGCTCACTTTTGTTTAGCGCCAATCGCTTATTTATTTGCGCTCCCTACGAGAAAGCTAGCGCCCGTACCTTTAAGCCGGTTGCTAATTGCGTGTAAGCAAACACGCGCGTGGAAAAATCTCTGCCTTCTAATTTAACGCCTGCGAGGAAATCTTCTTAATCACGGCCGCAGAACCCGACAGGCGGATCATGTGCGAACTCTCGCCAGCGTCAGATGAACTTTAGATGAAGCGCCTTCGATCCGAAATGATTTAAGACGCCGAGGAATCCGATCTAAATCTGCTCCCGATAATAAAGCACCAACAAACAAAAGCTTTGTTTATCTTCCCCTAAAGTCATGTGACTCCACTTCAAACCAATGAAACCCATCCCGTTACCCTGAGCTCGGACCCTCATTAAAGGCCTACAGGACACACGGAGGCCCCTGATTGGAGGATTTTATCCTTTCGTTTTTATCACCTCCGACTGATCGTCCGACCATTTAACAACAGCATCATTTATTTCATTAAATATGCCAGTTTTTTACACTTTACATATTCATTAAGTTATTTATTAATTTTTACATATTAATTAAACTATGTATTAATTAATTCATTCACATAACTTTATTATGATCAAGCTCAAATTAGCTATCTTTATTTATTTATTCGAATTTATTCTTTCCCCCCCCCGATTTTTTTTTCTTTTATTGTTATTGTTCGTTGTGAATAAAATAATAAACGAAGAAATGAAAAAAAAACGCTCTTTGTATTTATTAAGCATATTAGCTTTTTTCCTATAAATATATATTACTAATGATTAATTTTTTTTTATATAGTTTACTACAGGTAAAAATAATCCCAATAATTCTGTACTCTTACTGTATTTATATATTATCATTTTATTTATGTATCACTTCATTGTTTAAATACTCTTATTTTTTTTTATTAAACATTATAAAATAATTTATCTTAAACTACAGTATTATCAATTTATTTAAATTGTTTTTAATGATTTTATTATGTTAAGATAGCATTTTTAACATTTGTTTTATGTACTAGATTTATTTTGTACTATTTTTACCATTATTATTATTATTATTTTTCATTTATTAATAAAATCATTTATATATATATATATATATATATATATATTTTTTTTTTTTTTTAATTTATATATTTTTTTAATTTATTCATATTTACTATTAATAATTTTATTTTAAATAGATTTAACATGTCATATATTTGTTTATTTATAACATATTTTCCAAAGTTTGCAATATTCTCATTAATTTATAAAATATTATTATATTTTAATATAATTTTTTTTGTTTGTTTTTAATTCTCTTATGTCAAAATAAATAATTGTTATTATATTATTAAATAAATTATATATTATATTAAATAAATTATTATATTATAAATAATAATTATTATATTATATTATATATAATATATTATATATATTATATATGTTTGACATTATGAATTTTTTAAATGCTGTGTTTGTATTTATAATGTATTCATATTTATTTTTTTAATTTTCAATTAAATAAATTAAACTATTATTAGTTTCTTGTGTCTAAACATCCCATTTTGTTTTTCAAAGTATATGTTTGTGATGATTTTAAACACTTATTTATTCAATATTATTTTTAACAATATTGTTTTTCAATATATTTACCGTATTATTTATTTGTTTATTTATGCGTTTATTTTACTCCTGTCTCTAAAAACGCTTCCTATTTATTAGATTATTCCTTAAAGTAAAATATTTACATTTTTATTTTATACGTTCTGTATTGTTATAATTTCTATTGTTTTATTTTTGCTTTGATATTAGCTCAGTTCCACTTTCCTTATATGGTCAGTGTTTCCTGCTCTCGTTAATGAATCCTGATTGTAATGAATTCTTTTCACCTGTTGCTCCTGAGCTGGGTTTATTTAAAGCTTCTCGTTTAGTTTCGTCTCTTTTACACCCTTTAGGTCCCCTGAGTGCTGGGACAGGTACCAAAAAAATTTATAATAAAAATTAAAAAAAGATTCACATATTATTATAAGATTATTTTAAAATTGCTGGAAAGTTACAAAAAGAGAGAGAGAGAGATTCCAACTCTCATTCTGGGTTTTATTTTTGACACTCATTGTGTGTTTTTTGTGCGTTTGCTCCGGGTTTGTATAGTTTGTGAGATTTTCGACCCATCCTTAATTAGATTACTCTCTCATTTGCATTTATAATCACACGAGGCCTTGATCCTCATCTCACACACACACACACACACACACACACACACACACACACACACACACACACACACAGATTATCACATTCAGTGAAAATAAGAAGCTCACACGGAGTCACGGCATCTTTAACCGAATCTTTTGTTATCGGCTTTTAGTAAATGTTTGACTTTTTATTTTGTTTCTTTTAGTTTGTGCCAATATAAGTCATCTGGTTCTTTATATTTTATACAAAATGTTATGCAGTAGTGTTTTAAAGTCTGGTATTTATTTTTTTATGTGATCATGCTGCACAAATTAAAACAGCTTAAAATTTAATAATTATTAATAATTCAATAATTGTTTTAAAGCAGCTTTACAGTAATTAAGATCTAAAGCACTAACTGGGTGACAGTGGCTAGGAGAAACCCCTCCAAATGGAATAAAATAATATAAATAAAAAGGCATAATAATTAAAAGGAAATAATACAAAATGATATAATAATATATCATTATTCTGAAAAGAATCTTTTTTAAACAGCTGAAAGTATAAAGATCGTGCTTTTCACATTTAGTTTAAATGCAAAAAAAACGTACCTTAACTCCGTCCTCCACACCGAGTCTGATACTCCGATGCTCCGTCTGTCTGATTAAACATTTAAATGGGGTTAAAATCAAGCTGACCAATCAGAGCTCGGTTGCCGGGCAGAACAGCTCATCCTGCTAGTCTGAGAGCATAAGAGCTGATAGGAGAAGTAACGGGCTGATTAGAATCACATGACATTAAACGAAATCTGTGGTTATGAAGCCAAAAGGCTGGAGAATAACGATCATAAAGCTCCCAGTGACTGGAAGGAACCGTTTTTATTGTTCATTTAAGAACATTCCCGTTTTAAAAAATGCACTCGTCTTCATCTGTCTTTGATTTTCTTAAGCTGACGAAGTGAAAGAGGCTTTAAGACGCATGACGAGACGGGACATTTAAAAAAAAGAAAAGAAAAAAGAAAAAAGCAGAAGCAGGGAGTTCCCATTTCTAAACGTTGCCTGTTTTTGTTAATAAATAATAATAATGATAATAATATTTAATAATAATAATAAGTGACATTTGTATTGAGCCTTTCTGGTACCCAGGGGGGCAGACCTAAAAAAGTCTCCACATTCTAGCTATACTGTATAATCTAGCAGTGCTGCCGGAGTTCGCATCGGTCATTCTTAATAGACTCTGTGCTCTTAATCAACAACTAACTACATTTTCTCTTTTCTCTTCGAGCTTCGTTCCGTCCGGTACCAGTTTCAGCCCCACCCAATACCATGCTCCTCCAATCCAAGCTCCGCCCAAGTTGTTCCCGCCATCCCACCAGAGGGCAGTAACTCTCTCCATCCTTCGAAAATCATTAAGTGTTGACCCTGTATTAGGGTCTTTAGCCGCATCTCCAAATTCCACTGAGCTCTCATAGCGGGGATGGGGGGGAGCGTCCCGACCCGGCCCCGTGGGCACTGATCGTTACCCGGCGAGTTCCTCCTCCTCCTTTTTTTTAATAAACAAGATAATTGGCGATCATTGTGTGGCCGCTCGGTGCGGTGAGTGGAAATGAGAATGGCACTGACCAGATGCCCACTCCTCGATCTCAAAGCTCTTTAATTAGAGCGGGCCCGACCAACCCGGGGACCGCCGCGCTACAAAAGCAGGGAAAAGGGCAATTAAGGGCCGAGCGGTCCCCTCTCGGTCCATCTGTCGGAGCGCAGGTGAAAGGATGATGAAGGAGCTCCATCCGAACGCTCCCATATGGAGACCCTTATGGGCGAGGGGACGCTCTCGCTGCTCCCCTTAATGCCAGGCCTTCAGGACCAGCTTTTGATTTGGCTTCCGCCGGCACCGGGATCTGCCCGGGAATGCAAAGGGGCAGCTGCACAGATTGTCTGCCTACCTTGTTATGTGCTGAATGTGTAATTCGGCTCCTCTCTTGGCAGCCATTCTTTTTGTTTCTATAGAAGCCGAAGATGAGGAAGCCCTGCCAGTTTTTTTTTTTTTGCTTCTCTTTCTATTTATACTCCCAGCGTTGGGGTTATATTCAGCGCTCCGAGTTAACCCTTAGACGTCGACGTCACGCTCTCATGTTTATATCGGTCCAGGACCTAAACGCGTCCATTTATTTACCTATTGATTTCTTCATCTGTTCTTTTTTTCCCGAGCCTATTTCTGTACTCCATTCCTTTTTTTTCTTAGAATTTCTTTTCTCCCTTCATTTCTTTAATGGTTTCTTTCTTTCCCATTCCTTTTTTTCCCCCCGTAATTCATTTAAGCTATTTGTTCCACTTCCGTTTCCATGTCTGTGCTTGTTTGTTTATTTTTTTTATCCCCCGTTCTTTCTTTCTCTCTTTTTGATAAATCCGGTTTTTTTTTGTTTTGTTTTGTTTTTTTTTGCTCGATTTCTACACCTTGCTTTTAATTTCCTTCTTTGTTTTTTTTATTTTTTCTATATTAGTTTATCTGCAGCCTGTTCTGCTTTGTTCCGAAATATTTGCCACTTTTTTATTTTATATTTTTGCCTCTCTGTATTTTACTAAAATACTACTAATACTAATTTATTTGTTTGTCTTTCATTCTTTATTTTCATAAATGATTTATAATATTTATTATGTTTTTACATTTCTGTTGCATGGTTGTTTGTTTGAGCCTTTATTTGTTTTATTTTTTTTTTCTCCCCTTCTTTTTCACAAATCACTTTTATTTTTCAGTTTTATTTCTTCAGCCTGTTCGTTTCATTTTTACTTCTCTTTATTTCATTGTGGGTTTTTCTATCCATTCTTTTTCTTTTTTTTTCTTTCCTTTCTTTTTTTCTTTTTTTCTTTTTTTTCTTTTTTTCTTTTTTATCATTTCTTTCTTTTATTCTTTTTGTATTTTTCTTTTCTTCTTTATTTGTTTTCTTTCTTTCTTTCTTTCTTTCTTTTATATCTTTTCTTTCTTTTCTTGTTTATTTCCTTCTTTCTTTGTTTTTTATCCGTTCTTCCTTTATTTATTTCTTTTCTTTCTTTCTTTCTTTCTTTCTTTCTTTCTTTCATATCTTTTCTTTCTTTTCTTCTTTATTTCCTTCTTTCTTTCTTTTTCATCCTTTCTTCCTTTATTTATTTCTTTTCTTTCTTTCTTTCTTTTATTTCTTTTCTTTTTTCTTTTTTCTTTCTTTCTACATATTGTTCTTTGTTTGTTTCTTCCTTTCTTTTATATCTTTTGTTTTCTTCTTTCTTTATTTTCTATCCTTCCTTTCTTTCTTTTTTCTTTCTTTTATATCTTTTATTTCTTTTTTTTTTCTTTCTTTCCACACACTATTGTTTGTTTCTTTCTTTCTTTGTAATTGTTTATTACTTTATTTCTGCCTCTCGTTCTTTCTTAATTCCTTTCAATCTTTTTTTCATAAATCACGGTTTTATTTCTTCTTTTTCTTTGCTTTCTTCTTTTTGTCACCATTTTTGATAACTTATTTATTCTCAGTACTTAATTATTTCTTTTATTCAAAATAAAATCTGTAATCCTGATGTGTCTGAGCACAGTCCCGGTTTCCATGGCAACAATCCATCCTGGATGCTTTCGAGCCCAGAGGAGTGGGCGGAGCTTGTGGGCGTGGCTATAACACAGGGCTTGTTGTTTGGTACAGTAAAGTTTTAAGCGGTATTTATGAACGTAACTCTGGATTATAGAACTCGATAAAGGTTGGGATAAACTAATCCCTTACCCACGTGCTCCTATCAGATACTGATCAATGACGCTTCTGAGGGAGAGGAGATAGATCACCCCTATTCGGTTTAGTTTTTAGGACTGAAATTCCTCCAGATTCGGAATGGTGTAATGATATTATGGTCTGTAGAGGGAGGAATATCGACAGGAAATCCCGTCTCATCTTTATCAGAGGAACATCGAGTTCCTCTGATCATCTTTACACCTTTCCAGGATGCTGCTTTTGGGACCATGTCATTACTAGCCCTCTACTGCTCCTGTCCTAAATGTTTGGAAGACGTTTCCTGAAATGGACGGATGGAATGGATCTAATCTTACTATTGACAATATTTCAGGATGTAGCGCTACCGAATCTCACCTTCATGAGCTCAGGTCCGGGACTGGGATTAGCAGGAACGAAGGGCTCCTCCAGAAACCCACTGCTGTCAGACTGGCAGCTGTTTGTCCTCACCAGACACGAGCCGACCCAGGAGAGGCCCGGCCGCTCATTACCTACGGGTGAGGAACAGCATCAGCCGGCCGTGTTTCCATTGTATAACAGAGGACCATTAGTCCAAATAAACACATACCATTAATGCTTCTGGACAGTAACAGAGCAGGCTGCTCAGGGACAGAAAGCTAACCTGCAGCCTGCACCGTAACCGTCTAAGATTCAGCAGACTTTGGACATGGCAGGGAGTTCATACCATGCGTTAGAAGAAGCATTAATGGCCTGGTGTTAAGACGAGCTCGGGAGCTCACAAACCTGGATGAAATCCTTCCACCGTGCCAGCGTAGCTCCCTGGTGTTCCCTCATCGAAACTCTGGATCTGCGGATTAGAAAACGGGGAAAGTTTAAGGATACTGACAATTCCTCCCGGGGAGGAGTGTAAACAAGTCTGTAAGCGATTACAAAGCGTTTTACTCCTCACCTCTTCCAGCTCAAAAGACTCTGCTGTCTCTCCTGGACTCTGAGGCGTTGACCCGATGGTGTTGGACATGCCGTTCTTGAGTTCTCTGCCCACTTTCGAGCTACTGCCTTTGTCCTGAGGGGGAGGTTCTGGCTCAATGGGTTCAACTCCCTCCGAAAATGAAGTCTGCTCCTCAATGAGAGGGCTGAGGCTGACACGTCTCATTAAGATCCTCTTATCAAGTGGAGACTCCCCCGGAAGCTCGGAGCTGAAGGAGTTGTCCGTTTGTTGGTTCCGTAAATTGGCCCGCTGACTGAGGGACTTCTTGGAGGCTTTTCGGAAGAGCATGCCGACCCGCTTCCTCCTCTCTCTGGTTTCTTCCGAGACCGGACGTGCCACGGGTTTGGCTGCGGACTGAGCGGAACCTCCGACCAGAGCGCTGAAGGCCGTGGTGACCTGCTGCAGAACTTCGATCTGCCTGAAGCGATCTGCAAAGCCAGGACCGAAGGAGGTCAAAGAACTGCAGGAAGATGGAAGCAAGGTTTGGATGGAAACAAAGGTTCTCACTTCTGACATCTGGATTCTCGATGTCGATGCGGTTCTGCTGCGCCTGCAGGAAGACCTGGACGTCGATGCCACGGGCCTGAGACGGGTGGTTGATGAACCGAGCCGGAATTCTCACTGAGATGTCGGGCTCCTCAGCTCCAAATCCCAGGTCCAGCAGGAGCTCCTCGGGGTCGTCTTGCCAGAAGTTCAGCATGTCCATGTCACTGAAAAACACGGGGGCGGGTTAAGCAGGTCGAGCCGCTGCAGGCGGGAGCTAGAACGGGGATCTAAAACGTAATGAGAACGTATCCACCACTTCACGTTAGCCTAAATCCTACATTCCTGATCCCAACCTTTTCTCCACACCTCTAATACGCTTCCCAGCAGACCTCATGCAAACAAGCTCAGCTCAGCTCAGCACGGGACGGGACGGGACGGGACGGGAGGTTTGCATAGAAAATACGAGGCTTGCCTTGCTCTCTAAATACCTGTTCATTTGGTCCAGACGTCACAAACACACACCCTTCAGGTCTCTGTGGTGTGTCCCATCACTGCTCGTGGATCAAACTGTGCCACTTCAGGACTAAAACCCGTGGGAGCTTCGGGATTGGTCTGGGAAAAACTCCCTGGTCAGGGAATTCTGGAACCGACATTAATTCTCCCCAATCTGGGAGCATTCAGCTCCAAATACACCCAAGTGGGGTTCAGTAAAGTAGCCGCCAATCAAAGGGTCTTAAATTGAGCAACCCCCTTGGCCGAGGTGTTAAATAATAATAAGAACAGTTTATAAATAATAGTTCCTCGTATCTTCTGATTTGGTCATTACTTTGACATTTTGGCTTTAAGTCCATTTCGTAGTACGTACTTTCTGAGTAAAACATACGAAGTTCAACTTTTAGCCTACGCCAACATTTTTTATCAGATTAGTAGTACTTTTAGCTAAACAAAGAAGCTCTGCCACCTCTGCCCCTTCACCAGGTGCCAGTCTGGGTTTACCAGTCTTGATAAGAACCCTTTTCCATGCTTCTCATGCCCCCTTTGGTCACCAGGCAAGTGGCTTTTGCTTTTGGATGTCCTGGATGTTCAGGTATCATCAAACATCAAAACAAAGTCATCTATCAACGGCAGGCAGCAATTTTTGAGACACAGAGGAGTCACCACACCTTCCAGACCTCATCACGTTTCAGACGTACAGGATTATTCGGGCCCAGGGGCGACGAGCCCGATCAGGAATTCTCCCACTTAGGGAAAAAGTGGCTTTCGATTTTCACCGCAAGCGTTTCGGCAGCACGATACGGAAATCATCCACCTCTCCAAACGGCATTAGATCAGAATCACAAAGCAAAAGCTTACCTGAGAAATGCTCGGAAGGTCCGTCCGGGAGGTTTACCATATAAAGATGCTGTTTGGGGAAACAAAATCGAGAGAGGGTCATGTTAAACTGGGACGTCCACCCCAATAAAACAGGCCGTAAATCCCACTCCCTGTTTGGTGTCCTCCACATTAAGGCTGTACAGTAGCTATATTAGGAAAGAGGATCTCTCTCTCTCTCTCTCTCTCTCTCCCTCTCTCTCTCTCTCTCTCTCTCTCGCTCGGAGATGCTCTCGCTCGGCCGTCCTCTCACATCCCGTTCCCCGGCTCTCCTTGGCATCGTGTCAGGGACAAAGCGAGCCTCTCATAAGAGCATCCCTAATTCAGGCCTCTCCTATTATGTCTGCTCTCCCCGTGCCAGAGCGTTAGGGGCGTTTGATTCCTCGCAGACCTGGCAACCTGATCTTCCCGGCCACCGGCATGACGAGAAGCAGAGAGAAGTAAAAGCGGACGGAGGCTACAAATCGAAGAAACGGTGAACGAGATGCCACCATGACTGGGCACGGCATACCCGAGCTGTACTTGGTCTAGAACTTTCTCCTATCTGGGTATGAAGACCCACGTTGGCGCCGCATGGTAGTGGTAGCAGGATCTTCTGAGCTCCACCTGGATCTCACACTCCTTCGTCCCACTCACCTCATACCATCTGCTGTGCCCGTGTAGCATCAGAAGAAGGTGCCAGGTGTCACTCTGACTGATCTGCACATCCTGATCTGAGAGCGAAGGCAGTGCCCAATGTGCTGGGTTCAAAGAACAGAAGCCCTGAGCCCTTCCCCTGGTCTCTCAGGCAACCCGAGCACCAGGCGTCCCGCTGTCGTACCCATCCATTTGGCCCGAATCTAAATAACCTGGCACTGGAACGTGGCGTTTAAGAACGGAACCTTCTGAGCTCCCGCTCAGATAAATCAGTGACACGGCCAAGAAATCCCAAAGCCTGCTGAGACACCCAGAGGACTTTACCTTCTAGTCCAAGCGCCAGGTCATCGTCAGACCCGTAAGCAATGTGATCCAAACATCAGGCTACACCCGGGTAAAAGACAGGACTGAACAAACTCACCTTTTTAGCGCCTCATCGTACAAGCGGCTCAATATTTACGGTGTGGTCGCTCATCCTAAGCCTGGTGACCGATGGAGCTCAGCAGATCAGGTTACAGAGGAAAGTTTCCAGCTCGGCTCTGTCCCAGCCCACAGCGGATTTGTATCTGCTTTGCATCTGCTGGATCATGCAGCCGGCGCCTAAAAAAAGGCCCCAAAAAAGTCTCATCCCTGAAAACAACAACAACAACAACAAGCTGTGATTCGTCTCCGCATTTGAGCGACCGAAACACAAAGGCCCAGGTTAAACGGGCTGGATATTTTGATACGGTTGCCATAGAGATAAATAACGTGCCCGAGTCAGAACTTGCCATCGTGCCACCCTGAGCGTGACGAGCCTTTAACACACGCTCAGATTTGCACGAATCATTTATAAAAAAAGGAGCTTACCTTCTGTGCTTATACCAACTCTCACACACCCAAGAGGGAGGGGAGGTAGAACAGGGGATCACCCCTAGGCTCGGTAAGCTCACCCTGCTCAAACGTTATCATTAGGGAACGAATTAGAGAGTGTGCAGAAAGGCAATCAGAGGAAAAATAAAAGAAATACATTTTTTTTTTAAAAAGAGTCGTTTGTTAAAATAAAATACGAACACTCAAGTAAATACTTAAAAATATTACTGAATTAAATAATTAAATATGACGTACTGAAATATTAAGCAGTTATGCGATTTAAATCAAGTAATTTATTAGTAATTCTCAAATGCTGTTAGAATTATAAATTATAGTGATAAAAGGTTTAGAGTACTTAAGTGTATAATATATACATCTAAAATCATGTAATTATTCATGAATTATAATTATTATTTACATTATTTTTTTTAAAATATGATCTTATTAGTAGAATTACAATATTATCTTTATTAGTTGTATATTCCATATTTACGAGCTTCTTTGCACAAATATAAAAATTTAAATAAGTATAATAAATATCATATATCATTTATTACACTCCTATATATTTTTATATTAGAATATGCTACTTATTCTTCATGTCTTGTGCTTATTTACCCTTTATTATTTAAAAAAACACTAAAAAATGGAATCAATCATAATTTAATAGGTATATTAAAAAATAAACCTAAAACGTTCGAGCATTAATAAGGGACGCACTAAGATGTTTGTTTCGTTAAATTAAATTAAATTAAATTAAAGTCGATTCAATTAATTTGGGTTTTTTTTATAATTTAATTTCTATTATATTTGTTTTCTAGAATCCCTGGGTCTTGCAGTGCTGCGGTTCGACCAGCAGATGGCAGTAAAGGATCGATACGAAAAGCATGGCGCCGTGCGGCTCAAAAAAATGGACGAAACGGTGTAAACACAATCGTTTTTTCTATCATTTTCTGTCATTTTAACGCTGTGAACGAACTGCTAAAACAGGATGTTTTATAATCAGGTCCTTTGAGTTGCGTGAGTGTGGAGGCAGCCTGGGCTGGGAGGCCTGTTAGAGGTTAGCCGTTCAGGCGTAAACGTTAAGAAAAGCTAAAAATCTCCTCAGTAAGCATAAACAATGAAAATCTAAGCTCATGAAACCAAATTTCACACCTCAAAGCGAACAGGAATCATCGCCTCTGCGGAACATATGCGAGGCAAAACAAAAGGGTGGAATAACGAAGCGGCGTTTGGACAGGATTTGTTTATAAAGCTACGCGTTCTTGACGCGACATGAATTTCTGAACAGCCAGCGACTGCTAATTTAATCATTCAACATCTGTTCCGTTTCCCTCCCGCTTCCAATGCAGGGCGTCGTCTCCATAACACGGCGGCCCAATCCAAACTGCACCGAGGCGTCCGAATGTTGCTTTTTTGTTTGGTTTTTGTTTTTTTCCGCGTGTGGATGTTTTTGGGTACGCCGTGCACACCCCGTACGTATCATCCACCACCGCGTGGGATCCGTTCCTGTTTACGGCCAAATCCGAAGGATCCGTGCCGCCTCGGCGTCGTGTTTCTGCGGTTTTGGACAGGGCCTGCTACAGCCTGTCTGTGGGTGGCACGAGCAGAGCCTGGCGAGCTTACCGAGTGGTCACAGGGTCCAGACCATGACTAATCCAGACCCCAACCAAGCTGACCAGATGGGGCCATCAGATTGGCTGTGAAGACGAGCGGGCCAACATTGCGACGGAGGCAACAAACGGCGAGCGCAGCAGCGTGTGAGCAGCGTTCTGTAACTTTTCTTTCTTTCTCCATGGCCGTGCTTAACATTCTCTGACCTGAACGCCCACGAGCTGCTGGTGCCTTCAAAATCACAAGCTCTAAACTTCAAAAACATGGCTGAGGGTTATTTAGAAAGCAGAGTTTCACCAGCCATCGTTGGTTCAGTGTATTTTACGAGATTACGCTGACTTGAGCTTTTAAAACACCAACATTTATTAACTTGAAAACAATACAGCCAAATCCGGGGCCACATCGGGACGGGATGGTTTTGGTCCTAATAAGGGGCTGGTACGATTAATCGAACATGCCCTATGTTAGAAGACGGGACGTGCTATAATTTATATAACATATTAAATGTTTATTAAACCTTTATTGTACGATTTACACGTATAGCG